>JANHGN010015959.1:32739-50661 GCA_024605025.1 Megaceryle maxima
GAGAGGAGAAGGGTAGGTAGAACAGCAAGGAGAAGAGAAGCAAGGACACACAGATGAAAAAACAGGAAGAAAACAAAAAAAAAAAAAAAGAAGAGGAGGGGGGGGGGGGGGTAATCTCTGCCCTGTAAGGTTTTTCCCCCCTGAGCAAAAGCAGCTCAGCACATGGGGAACATCATCAGGATACCACTCAAAAGTCATTAAGTGACCAAAGGGACAAAAGAACTGCTACCACATCTGAACTGAGACTCCACCACCCACATCAGCCCCAAGGAAGCCATTCCTGCTTGTGCTGGGGCTCCAGTCCTCTGGCAGCCCACACTTGGATAAATCAAATCACTCTCATGACACTCTACATTTCACAGAATTGAATTCCCCTTTGTCTTCAGAGGACTTGTAGACATTGGCCCTTGGGCAACAGAGGTCAGGAAAGGTCAGCAAGGTGGGCACGGGGCTTCGAGCATCTGATCACAGAGCAGAGCAAGGAGCCCATTCCCCAGCTGTTCAAGGTCAGTGACTCTCTATAGGCCACTCCACTTGCAGGCACAAGGTGGGGGGTGTCAATGAGTTGTGATTGATACTGGGAACCCTTCCTTTGATGACTAGTTTGTCTCAAGGAACAGAGAAAAGCTGACAAAGGGCATTTCAGGATACAGTACCAGGCTAAGACAAACTCAAGCATCTCTCCTATAGAAATAAGCCCCAGAACATGGCTACAAATTCCTTAATACCATCATTTCCCCCTTTCTGGGTCACTTTGCTGCTACAGGCTGCAAAATGCTCCTTAAGTGAGGAGAAACAGCTTCACAGCCCCCAAAGAGACAAAGACATGTGCTACCTTCCCAGCATGAGAGGGAGCATCAACAGGCAGTGAAGAACAAGCCCTTTGAAGGATGTAGCTTGTGAACTTGGAACAGAGCAGACCAAGGAAGAAGCAAGATCTGTACCCCTTCCCTTAACCAGGGATGTGCTTTTAAGCATATTTAATGTGCTTTGGAAGGGCTGACACAGCCATGGTCTAGACAAGATTCATCACCTCAAAGTGCACAGGACAGCTTCAAAGACCAATCGCACCTCTTTAGCTGCACAGTACAGATTTAAATGTTGGAGTGAAGATACATTAAGAAAATCATAAAGGTTGGAAAAGATCTCCAAGATCATAAAATCCAACCATAAGGAGAATGAGAGACAGGCCAAAATCTGGAGCTCTGCTCTCCAAACACTCAGGGTCTCCAGGGGGAAGAACCAAGCAGGACACCTGCCCTGCTTCCTGGCAAGGAGACCCCTGGGAGGTTTATCTTTCCACATAAACACACAGAAGCTACACAACAGGTAAAAAACAACCAGTGAGACAGATACAAGTCTCTGCACCCCAACTGAGGACTTGTACTGGCTTGACACTGGGTAGAACTTTGCATCTAAGGAGTACAGACAAAAGCCACCCCAGGTTTAGAGATGAAGAGCTGAGGCTTAGAGACAGAAGCAACACACAAGGCCACACCACCCTTTAGACCCTGGCACTGAAGTGGGATTCACCCCCAGTTCCTGGAGCTGAGAGGTGCAGCATCACAAGAAAGGTGCAACTGAAACCTGGGCAACTAAGCCAGGGAAATATTGCCTTGGTCAGACCTTCCAAACCTTCTGGGATAGGACTCTAATCAGGGAAGAAGGTACATGTAGGGTTTGCTCACTTTATGTAAAATTAATGCTGTTGAAATACACACTCCCAGATTAACCATCTCTGATTCGACTCCAAGCCTCCCAAAGAGACCTCAGCAGAGCGATCAGCATGAAACCCAAACCCCAAGTCTTAAAGACAAAAAAGAACAGATTTATGTTTTAGCACACTACAGCTTTCCAGCCTCCCAGGACAAACACAGCACAGTGACTCCTTCCCCTAAACATACATCTCCAGCTGGGAAGTATCCTCTAGACCGAGGAAACAGAGGAGGGTAGAGTGTATTCATGCTTGTCCCTGGCTTTCCATTAAAGATGCCACAAAAAAGGGGGAGTCACAAAAGTGATCTGGAGGGCTGGAGCACCTTACCTATGAAAGGAAGTCAGAGAGTTGGGGCTGTTCAGCCTGAAGAGAAGGCTCCAGGGAGACCTGGTGGCCTTTCAGGACTTAAAGGGGCCTGTCAGAAAGATGGGGACAGACTTTTGAGCAGGGCCTGTGGGGGATGGAACAAGGTGGGGGGTGGGGTGTTTTAAACTGAAAGAGAGAGATTCAGACTGTAGAGAAGGAAGAAATTTTTACGATAAGGTTGGTGAGACACTGGCCAAGGTTGCCCAGAATGGTGGTTGCTGCCCCATCCCTGGAACCATTCCAGGTGAGGTTGGCCAGGGCTTTGAGGAACTTGCTCTAGTTGCAGATGTCCCTGCTCCCTGCAGGGGGTTGGACCAGATGAGCTTGAAAGGTCCCTTCCCACCCAAACCAGTCTGTGATTCTATCCAACAGCTGCTCCCATACCAACCACCACCCCCAGCACAGGGCACTTCTGAGATACCAGCACTGCCTGGATGTTGTGATAGCCAGAAAGCAGCAAACCAAGGGCAGGCAAAGGGTTAAGAAACAGATTAGTTCCTGTCATCAACAACCCTGGATGAGTCCCAAGTCTCTGGTGCTGGTACCTGGGCGCCTACCTCTGTCTCTGGGGTGGAGTCCTTCTAACCACAGGGCAGCCTCACCTGCATTCCTGCTCCCTGAATGACAGCTCAGAGCAGCTCACTCCAGCCCCAGCCTTGGCAGGAGAAAAGATGCCTCCTGCAGGGCCCGGGCAGACTCGCCCTGGAAATCTCCTTACTTAGGAGAAACAGGTTAAGGAGCCAGGAGCCAAGGGCTTGGCACTGGCGGGTGTTTTGCTGGAGATGTTGAGGAGAGCATTGAAATTGCCAGCTTGCATCTCCTTAGATGTCTGAGCAATATCCTAGCACAGAATTAGGCAGGTAATAAGGGCCTGAAAGCAGAAACAACCACAGTTGGATGAAGATAGAGGCACTCTAGGCCTTTGCTCAGTTCCTTGGCTCACAGAAGACTCAAGATGACATCAGTTTTCGCTTTTGCTTAGTAAAAGCGTTTCTGGCACTGTTTGCAAAGAGAAGCTGGAAGGAGAATTGTGCGAGAGCCGCTGCTCCAGCGACACTTGCCCAAGTTCAAAGCCAGGGTACTGCAGAGGAGAGAGCAGCAGCTGGCACTGTGAAAGCTAGGAGGATGACTCCTAATCGCAGGCCCATGACCACCACCTTGTTACAAAAGTTGCTTGGCTAGCAAGGGCATCAGAAGAGCTGCTGCTACCACATGGAGGCACCACACTGGTGGGTGGTAGCTCTAGAGCAACCACAAGCAGTCTTGGGGTACCAGAGGGTTTCCATCAGCCCTAGGAATGACCAGAATTGAACAGGGCTAGACTTCCCACCTGCTGGAATTAATCCAGGTCTCTGCCCTCACCTTTCATCTCCTCATTCATCAAAACCATGAGGTTGACTCTGAACCTTCTCCCTGGCAAAGCCTGGAGGCCTCCCAGCCCTTCCATACCACCCCAACAGCAGCGGTGGCCAAAGCCAGCCAGGGAGAATGCCACAAATGCCAGAGCACTGCAGGCCAAGACAAGAGACCCCAGAGCACCCAGAGAGAATGGGAGAAATATATTGACACCTGCAGCACTTATCTGGGTAGCTTGAGGCTCCACAGACACTTTATCTCCATTCTGGTGCTTCCCTGTGCTACCCAAAGTGGGGATTGTCATCACACACATGCCAAGCTCTGGGTCAGAAGAGCTTTACCAGCGTCTACTGGAAGAAGTTGTATCCTTGGAGAAGTAGATGTCCACTTCAGTCAGATTGGGCCAAACACTGACTTTAGGGGGACATCCAGAGAAGGACTGCTCAGCTGCTGGGTTTGCAGCCTACAAACCAGCTAAACACACAGAGACAGGCAGGGTTTTTTTGGTTTTTTTTGGTTTTTTTTTTCTTCAGACAAGCCTATACCACTATACAGATACCTGCTGCTTACCCCATAGAACAGAGCAAGGTGCTAGTCTTTCACTGCTCCAGTCTGCCCAGGGGCATCTCCCCAGTTCCGGGGCTGCTGGATTTACCCTCATCCAGCAAAACCCAAATGAGCACAAAAGCAACTTTATCTTACCTGTCTTAGCTGTCCATTGTGCAGGTGGGTCATACCCTGCCAAGAGCCTGGCTGAGCACCATCATCTTGCCTGGATAACTGCCAAGAGTCAAGGTTCATGCTGAACAAGTCTCTACAGCTCCCCTAAGCACCAGCAGTCAGTCCACCCCAGCAGACAATGCTCAGGGCAGTTTATGAATCTGCCTCAACTCACCTGAAGCTTGTTGATAACATTAAGGGTCCCAAGAGATCATCACTACATTTAAGGGCTTGGGTGGATGCTGGCACATGAGCTTGTTAGTGTGGCTTAATATGTTACTGAACATCATCTGAAGCCTGGTAGCCCAGGTCATTAAGATGCAAAATAGGAACAACTGCAGTGATTTGATCCATGGTGACTCCCTACACTGTCTTAAACAACCTTTGAGTCACTTTCCTCCATAAGCAACCGAGTGAAGCTGCTGACAGTTTTTCCCAAGTGCTTGGATTTGCACAGATGAGGAACAAGAGGCCAGAGTGTATTTCCTCTTCCTGCCTTTTGTCTTTTTGAGTCAGAACAGAACAGGCACTCCTAATCAGATTTCAGCCTCCAAGCTAACTTTTTCATAATTGCTTCAGTCTCAGAAATTGTTTCTTCTTTGTCTCACCCCAGCAGCAGCTGAAGCCTCTCTAAAGAAACACAGATCTTGTCCATAGAGCCATAGTTTATACAGATCTTTGCAACAACTCACATCAGAGCTGTGTGACCGTGGTGCCAAACTCATTAAGTGTGTTGCAATATAACTCCACTGGCTCCAGTGGCATTAGTCCTCCTTGTTACCCAACATCACTCACCATGAAGGAGATGCTGGGGAGGAACAAGAGCAGGGCTGCTCCAAGAAGTGAGCTGAAACCAAGGGCCCTGGGTCACCCCAGTGGGGTCCAGCACCACTCCTGAAAGAGGCAGAACAGTCAGTCTTTCCCAAGAAAGATAAATCCACAAGATAGGTCTGAGAGGTCCATCTAGGAGACAGGCTACCTCCAGCATAGGTCCCAGAACCATCCAGTGGACAAAGCTAGAGACAGACACAAACACAGACAGACACCTCCAACATAGCTCATAGGAAAGTTACCAGCCCAGGGACTGAGCTTAAATGGAGCCCCTCAGCCTATAGGCAGAGGTAGAGGGTGGAGAACCAAGGTGAGGCTGCCCAGGGACATTAAGGTCTATTACTGCACTTAGGGCCTTGGCTTTCTAGATGAGGTGAATGTTTCTGTAGGTGGCTTTCTTCATGCTTGGTGGTCAAAGGAGGAATAATGAGGTTTTAAAGACAACAGCAACTTCCCAACCTTCTCTATTCTCTTGGACCAAATTCCCATCATCTTTCACACACCAGACTCATGAAACTCAAAAGGAAAATCCACAATGTCTATCTAAGCAGGTCCTGCGACTTATAAGGCACGGTTCCGACACACACCATAGAAACCCTCCATGTCTCTAAGGCAAGTTGACAGATTTTCGTAATTCAAGCCAGTGGCAAGAGAACCTCCCTGCTCCAGTCCTCGTTCGAGCAGTCTGGATCTGTCCAGGGTGATGCTGAACCTTGGCCTTGTAGGAGCACAAAGAGCCTGGTCTCTGAGAAGATTCTTTCCCTTGGTCAGTGATACATGACCTTCCTCATACACTGTCCACTCAATAATTGCTACAGGACTCTCTGGAAGGAGCTTGCCCAGTGGCAACCTTCTGCCCATGCAGTGTCCTCTGCTCTAAACCCATCACAGATGCAGAAATCTTCTGATTTACTTAGTCTTGCAAAAAGCAGCACAAATGGCTTTCAACACCCTGCCCGAGCGCTGAGATACTCCTTCCAACCACCGTATTGCCATCGTAACTTCATCGTAACCTCAGCGCTGCACCCATGACACATGGAGAGAATCAGAGCCCAGATTGCTGGGTCCAGCTTTAATGCTTACTCCTCCTGCATCCCTTTGCACTCAGACCTCAGTTCATTCATGTTTGTAGGAAACACTTGGCCAAAGGAACTCACAGGGACTATAGAGCTGTTTTATCCAATTATTTTTTAACTACACCTGCAATTCCTGGTGAGGTCTGGACACTGTCAAGGAAAGAAAGGCTGACTTTGTGTCCATCAATCTGATTGTTTGCTGGGAAGCAACCCAAATTGCGCAGGCTCTTCCCTTTTATGCCCATGTTCCCCATTCCACATCAACATGGACATGACAAGAAATATGGAAACTCTCCAAAGCAAAATTTCACCCCCAAATCTGTTTCTGTTGAATCACATCAAGACCTGATGTTACAAGGAGACTACAGTAAAACCATTTCTTTCCAATTTAATGGAAAAGAGTGAAAGTAAAAATGAATGAATAAATAGTCCTTGTAAAAGGGAATGTAGGTGAAAAAATTTCAGAACTTCCAGCAGAATGGAATTAAAAGGTAAATTGATTCTTGCCCAACAAAATGCTCCATCCTGAGAGAGTCTGAGGATGACACCAGGCTCTTTTTCAAACACTGCACCAACAGTGAGGAGCTCCACAAGGGACTCATAAAACCAAAAAAAAGTGTGCAAAAAATAGGCAAATTATTTGTGTACATAAATTAATACACCTAGGAAAAAAATAACCTAAACCGTGGCTACCCAGTGCTGAAGTCAGAACTGATAGATACAGCTCAGAGAAGAGTCATCTTTGAGTCATCATCTGCAATTCTGTTATTTACTAGACTGGTAATCTGGGCAGAAACAACAAGAAGGGATTTGGAGATCACAGAATCACAGACTGGTTTGGGTGGGAAGGGACCTTTCAAGCTCATCTAGTCCAATGCCCCTGCAGGGAGCAGGGACATCTGCAACTGGAGCAGGGTGCTCAGAGCCCCGGCCAACCTCCCCTGCACTGGTGCCAGGGATGGGGCAGCGACCACCTCCCTGGGCAGCCTGGGCCAGGGTCTTGCCACCATTATTGTAAAAAATTTCTTCCTTCTCTCCAGTCTAGATCTCCCTCTCTTTGTTTAAACCCATCACCCCTTGTCCTGTCACAACATGCTTGAGGTCAGGCTCTTCAGATCCAATGAGATTCTTGCTGTGTAAGATACTAAGTAGACAGACTTGGACCAGAATGGGTGTCTCCTTTTCTTCTCATTCCCCCTCTATCACTGTATTTAAACTAACATTGAATGGTGGTCTGTAACACTGCAAGCTCCAAGTTCATCTGTCCAGTGGGAATGGGAGAGGCCAGTCCTACAGGTTGCCATATGGCTCTGGTTCTCAGTGGAAGAAAGACAGGGGAAGGCTGGTTATAATTGACCCCAATTCCTCAAACAGCCCCAATTGCCAAGGAGATGTCTAAATAGCAGCCTCCAAATCCACTCAGAATGGACCCAGATGTCCTGGTGTCCTATGGCATGGGACAAGAACCTCTTAGTACCCTTGTCTTCCTTCCAAGGAGCACTGACAGTGTCTTAGCTCAGAGAGGATCTGTCAGTCCAAGAAGTTTAAAAGCTCTGGATCAAATTCTTAATTACCCTGGACGGACACCATAGGGGCTGTCAGCACACAACAACTCAGGGACTGCCTTTGTCAAAGGGACCAAAGTGTTAAAATACCGCTCGGCTTTTCCAGAGAAAGTTGACTACTGGGGATGGGGATTGTATTGGTCTGGGGTTTTCTACTTTATAAAAAGGTTAAAACCAGGTCAAACTTCACAAGTGCCATTTCAAAGAAGGCATAGGCACTGGTAAGAGGCAAAATGATGTGTCTTGTTTAGAAATAATTGTAATTTCTCCTCAGTCACAGGGGTTTTGTGCTAATTCTAGGTGATTACTTTCATTGGAACAATAATTTATCAATTGAAGGCATTTTGTCTTCTAGGTTTTTTCCCATCCCAGACCACGTGTCACTAAAAGCTTAATTTTGATTGTATATAGAAATTAGGGCCTCCACAAAATCTTTGAAAGAAGTTTCAGTTGGCACCAATTTATTTTCTGCTTTTAGTCCCACAAAAAAATTCACTTCAGGTAACCCAAACCAAAGAGGGGAAAAAAAAAATCCTTGAACTGCCAGAGACGGGAAACACCAGACATTTGCAAAGCCCTGATTAGGGGCAGTTTCTCCAGCCTGGCTCATCCTTCTTCACATCATATATTCCAGGTCTTTAAAACCAAACCCGTAGAATGCAGCCAGATTTAACCTGGAGCCGGGTTTGTTTCTCAGCCCTGTTGACAGTTTTGAGCTGTCCACCTGTGTCAGTTAGAGGCTAGGAATTTTTTACCTCTGTACTCAGGTTCATATAATCACCAGTCTGGTTATCATTACACTGGTGTAAATACACCTCAGCCAGCATGGCCTTCCTTCACCAGAGTCATTATGGCAGCAGAAAGTGTCTCTTGCCACTAGAAAAGTCAACGAGTCCCACTCTTCAAGTCTAATGACAATGAAATACTTTTTGAGGGTCCTGGCTCTTTTCTGCTTCATTCTTTCCACATTTTTTCTGGAGCTACAGGAAGCATGGAGGACAAGCTTGCTTGCTTTGATGTACACCCAGCAGGCCATCCATTGGCCCTCAGTGACCACAGGCTTCAACTTGGTCTCTATCCAAGCCTCCCTACGCATCAGGGCACATACAGCACAAGGGGAGCAGCCTGTCCCCAGCTCCTCAACCAAGCCATCATCACAGTATGGCCATGGTACCCAACAGCAGAGAAGGTCTCCCATCCACCCCACGGTTGCATGCTGCCACTGACACCCAACATGCAACTACAAATGGCAATTCCTCTCCCCATTTTGTGGCAAGGCTCCCCCAGCCCTACCTGGCATGGGTCCTTGGTACATCCATCAGCTGGTGTCAGACTTCATGTGTGTCTCAGCCTTGCCCTCTTACCCCTAAGATGATGTCAGGGAGAGGTTGGCCCAGTGGCCAGCCAAAGATCTGTCACTGGCCCTGCCAGAACTAACAACAAAGACAAATGGGCCCATCATAGTAAATGGCTCTTAATGGGCTGCAGGAGGCAATTGGTCAGGCAGCGCTGGCTGGGCACCATATGTGAATTCTTCACTAATCACCCCAAATTGGTCCAATTTGTTCCAGAGCTGTGTAGGGACTTGTGCACCAGCAGCCATACAGTTTTAACATGAGCAGAGCCCTGCATGGAAATAATTTTGCACTTGTGTGGATGCTTCCTGGGGCTCCAGTGAAAACAGGGGGGTGGAGAAGAAGCAGCGAAGAGGAAGCGGGAGCTTTCAGCTGGACGACTGGGGCTTTTCATCATTTTTCACTTAATGCTCCTTGTCTAGAGGAAGAAAAAAAGACAAGGATCTAAAGATATTGAATGAGACAGGGAGGTTCCAGGTGATGGCTTAATAACAGCCTTGATCTAGCACTGGAAACACACTGCTCACAGAACGAGACCCTACCCATGAGAGCTCCATGTCAAATGGAGCTGAGGCTGAGGTGAAGAAGATGTGGAAAAAAAGGAATATTGGGGAAAATGAGCCTTATGGAAGAACTTTCATGAGGCAAGGTTGTCCATGTGGAATTGATGCTGGGACAGTGATGCACAGGGCAGATTGCTGCTGTAACTGGAAATTGTACTGTGAGCCTCATGCTATCTCTGGAAGCTCCAGCTCCTGGAGGTGCTTGTGAAGAGGAGTATTTATCTTCCTGACATCTCAAAAGCTTGGAGATTAAGCTTATGCACATTGTGAACAGACCCAGAAGATGCAGATTTTTGAAAGATCTTGTCATTTTGGGGAATGAGAAAACATTTACAGGTCTTTGAATGCCTAATATTGACATTTGAGATATTTGGGTTGTAATTCCTATCTGTGTCAGGGCAGTGGCATAAGCCTGGGCCAAGATGGGAGGGCCCCTTCTGTGTTAGCTTCCCCATTTGTAAAATGGGGCAGTCAAACCCCTTCAGCTCAGCTGATGGAAAGGGGCCATCATGCACAAGAGCATCAGCAACTGGGGTGAGGGGTCTCCTGCAGAGCTGGGAGATGGCTGATACCCAGAGCACCCATCTGCCCCAGCAGGGAGATTAAGTCACACCTGCAGCCTGAATGGCACTAGGGAGATAACAACCAGCTTCCTGCACCCTTTATTCAAAAATAAGCTACTTAACCCTCCTTTTAAACCCTGCTGCTTCTACCCCCTCCACAGCCCCTCTGTGACCATCAGCAGCAGTCACACCCGCTATTGAAAAGCAGCATTGTTCTGCTCCTACCTTGCCTTCACCTCTCTCCTGTGATCAGATGTTATGGCTCTAATTATCTTGCTCCCTGCCTTCTGGACTATCAAGACATTCAATCAAAGGTCACCTGGGTCATCTTTCATTGGGAAGAAGAGACGTCACCAGGAAGGTAAAGTTTCGGAGCATCCTTTGATGCTAAACTCGCAGGAATTACAGTCCAGCTCTCCCAGGATATTCACCACTCGGGGCTGCACTAAGGCACTGAAAGGTTTCTCTCTTGGACTATTTTATTAATTAATTTATTTTTTTAACTTTCTTGTGAACTATCAAACTGTTGAAGACTCTGCAAGTCCCACTAGAAACAGAGTGTTGTAACAGTGCAGGCAGCCACTGGGCCTCCTGGAAAACAAGCTGACACCCTTCTGGGTCAGGCACTGGGCAAAGGTATCAGGACAGTCCCAGCTAATACCTCATATCCTTCTGGCTCTTTTTGAGCAAAATGCCAAGTTTTCTATTGATTTATAACCCTTGGCCTTTAAACTCCATCTATGAACAGCTCAGATGTTTTCAACTCGATGGTAGAATCTGCTGCCCCCAGAGATCATGTCAGGTGCACTCAGGTCACCATGCACAAGCTCCAGAGTCATTCTGCAAAAGCCATCAGAGGCAACTGCAAGTGAGGTCTTGAAGATGGCATTGGAGACATCTCTCTCTGTGCTTGGCCAGAGCTTATGAGGGAAAAAAGGCTCAAGAGCACCCAAACTGGGAAGCAAATTTTCCTAAGAATTCAGTGCAATGGGAGCTGGAAGCTTTGTAAAACCAGGGCACTCATTTAACGACTCTACAGACTGGAAAGCCTCATGCAGGGTTCCCAGCAGCGAAGCTGTCTCTGAAAAGAGGGTCTGCTCTACTGTGAGGGGCTCTGCCTTACTCCTGCCCAACCTCCCTCATCCCAGAAACCTCAGACAGGTTAAGAAAGCAGACAAAAACCTTTTTCTTTTACAGGATAAGGAAGAGATATGGATTGTCCTTGTTTCCATGCTGAGGAGACCCACAGCAGAGGTGACCTCAATACTGATACTCCCACCTCATCGCATGCAGAACAACATAGAGATTTCAGCCCAGCTCCAGCCTGGAGGGCCTCGCAATCTGAAGGGAAGAACAACCTGGCTCTGCTGCATCATCATTCCTGAGGGCTCCAGGGACTGCAGGTTAAAGAACTTCCCCATCCATGACAAGTCTGGAGCTGAGGCTCATGGCTGGGAGAGAAATCGCTGTGAGGCCAGCTCCACTGTGCCCTGAGTCACGCTTGCACTGTGCACTCTCTGGTACAAGGTCTTTCCTCTTTGGTACCTTCTTCTAAGCTAGTTTTTCTTCCTTTCCTTCTACCCTCATCTTCCTGCTCTTTTGAAATCCACAACTATTACGTATGTGCCAAGGATTGGCACATTCTCTATAATGCTTTCCTATATTGTCTCCTTTTCTCTCAGATAAGCTTCTTCCACCTTGAATATAAAAAAAATTTTAAAAAATAATAATAAAAAAGAGAGCCAAGAGTGAAAAGAAAGAAGAAAACAAAATGTCCTAGAGGGACTTGGTTACAGCCCACTAATCTTGCAGAAAAAAAATGCTCAGACATTAAACTAACAGAAAACTGGAGAGTCAGTCAATATTTTTACCTGGAAATGCTTCTCCAGATGATGAATTTCTCTCAGTGCTGGTACGTGTCTTCAGCAAACACTGATTACAAGAGAATGTTTGAATTCTGAAAATGGGAAACACTTATTGAAATCTCATTGTATCCAGTTCTGGGCACTGCACTTGAACACATAAGTGAATCTGAAAAGACAACACAAACAATAAAGAGGATTAAGAAAACACAATATATGAGGAAACATTTTTGTGTGTCCTGCTGTCAGAAACTGCCACTAAACCTTGGGTGAAGAGGCTGAAAAGTGCTATTGTTGCAGAAGTGCAAGAAAGTGAAAAATTGTGCTCCCTCTGTGCAAAACGGAGTGGACATGGCCCAGCCTTACCACGAGGTGCAGAAGTGATGGGACAGAAAGCAGCCCTGGGTTGGCCTACAGTCCCAAGAAGGACTAGAGAAGGAAGACGAGATTTGTCCCATTGGAGATGCTAAGAGAGCAGTGGTCCCCCAGGATTCCTCTAGCATCCAGCAGAGAGGATATGAAGTGGGACAAAGCAGCCTTTGAAGGTGGGTGCTATGAAGAGTCTACAGCAGCTGTGCTCTTGACTCAGTTAACTGTGTGAAGAAAATCAACTGGCAAAGAGTCCAGCCTGTGGTACAGAAATCCAGACCCCATTAAAAAATATTTCCCTTCCTCTTTCCCAAGTCTTTGACTCAGGGGAAGTTTCCAGTTGTTTCACAGAAGGGATGTGAGTCCTGCACCACGGGTGAGTGGGACTCGGCTCAGGACCTTTGCAGAGACAGACATGCCGTGGCATCCCAGCACTGCTGATGCTTTGTGCCAGACCATGCACCCTCTCCCCAGGGGAGGGTCACACTGGAAATGTCTTTGTTACAAGAGGGGACACTTGCTCATCTCCCTCTGGCCATGCAAAGATTACTGGGAAATTTCAAGGAGCGGAGTGAGGTACTTAAAAAAAGCATGAAATCTCTACATTAATAAGCCTGGAAAGGGAGAAGAGACAAACTTAATCTGATTGTGTGGGAGAACGTAATCACAAGAGCCTTGGCACCAGGGAATCGATACCAACTGTGGCTGCAGGGGCCAGGATTTTGGTGTGGGCTGAAAAAGTCATTGATTTGTTGAGTTCCTTTTGATTTTGGGGAATGGGGGAACAAAAGGAGGATGGGCTGGGATCCAGTCAGTGGCGACTGGGGAAGGAAAGGCCGCCTGTGCCTTTAATTTCTGCAGCCCAGGTTTTAGAAATGTAGCTTTGCTTGGAATGCTGCTGAGTGTGTAGCCCTGGGACAACGTCGATCCCTTTGATTTGGCAGACTGGAGCCTCTGCAGGTTGCTTTGTGGGTGTATTTCATAAGAAAACAGAGGAGGCAGCAGTCCTGCCCTGTAACAGCCTCCAGACATTCTGGCCGGGTGCTGCCAAAGCAACAGCCAAGAAAGGCACCGCCTGGAAGAGTGGAGTTTCAAGAAAGCCTTCTCTGGTCGGGATGCTTGCCCAGCTTGCAGAAACCTTGGCTGCATTCTGGTTTCTCCATTCAACGCAGAGGCAGAAAGGTTCCTGTAGGTAATTACATAAATTCTGCCTCCCTGCCCCCTCTCTTCCACCTTCGTTTGCTGCTCAGCAGTGCTGAGATGGAGCAGGAACATGCATGCTATGGGAACTGCAGCTGCAATTCCAATTTCCAGGATGGAACCTCAGCTCCACCACGAGGAGCGGTGCTGATGGTTGGGTAGCACAGAGCACTCGAGGCCCACGCCCTGGTGCCCACCTCAGCCTGAGAAGCTGTGCAGTAGGTCTCCAAAAGTGTTTTGACACACAACACCTGGGAGAACCTTAAATCAAAGCCCTGAGAGGGGTAAATGTAGAAACTGGGATTTCCTGACTGTGTCAGGGCTACCAGGATCTCACAGACTGATGCAGGCTGCCCAAAGCCCAGCCTGACACCAGAGGGGGATTCTCAGGGTCTTTCACTTTTTCCTTTGGTCTGTGCCACGGATCTAGGAAGAAAGTGCAGTCAGCAGCACAACACTTGCCGTATCGTGTCACATGAGGATGCAAGTTCACGTGTTGTGAACCAGTGCCAGGCAGACTCCCCACCAGCTCGCTGGTTGGTAAGGAGTAACAGCATGCCCTTGGGGTGACTCAGCTTTTCCTCTGAGCCCTTAATCACTGTTGTTCAACAGCACCGCTCGACTAAAGCGCATCCTCCATAACCTAAAGAGACAAGTCTCTGCAGTAAGTGTCTGTCCCAACACGCCTGTGATTCCCTCTTTCACTGAAAAATGTTCAGTGCCGGACACCAGCAAATGGATGGGGCAAGGGGGGAAGTGGTGGGTGCTGTTCCCATTGGGGTGCTGGGTGTTGATGGGCTATGGCCACACCATGCATGTTTCCTGGAGCAGATGAGTGTCTGAGCTCAGCACAGTGCAACCGTAGATGTTTGTCTCTGGTCAATTGCCATCCAAGTGAATCAGGCTGGAAGTGAAGCTGAAACAACATATCATCTGCAAACACCTGAAAAAGCTGGAAAAAATTGAGGCTAGCTCCAGAATCAAAGGCTTGGCCCAAAATATGTCAACACTCATGGAAAGACTCCCATAGACTGTATTTTCCATTAGGTCTGCAAAGCTCAGGCCTAGCACTGCATCACTCCAGCTGTCTCACAAACCAGGAAGGTTTTTTGGCTCCAAGTCACACACCCCAGATGGGCCCCAGGGCTGGCAGCCCATGGACAAGGATGTGCTGCGTGGTGCACCTGCTATGTGACACACATGTCACCCCAGAACCCGATTCTGCAAGGTCCTGAGTGAGCTCAGCTCAGCCCTTCAGACAGAGTGGTCAGTGTGAGACTTGGGCATTTCTGTGCCTGGAGAAAGTCCTGGGCAGATTCAGTTGGGTGGGGAGAAATGCTGCCAGATGGGAGACACACCAGCCAGTGGCCACTTTTACAGACTTGTTGACCAGAACAGAGTGGTCCTCCAGCTCACCAAGCCATGCTAGTGCCCTAGACCACTCCTCCATGGAGGCTCCCATGGGCCATTTCCCCATTGCACAGTGAAATTCCTGGCAAGACCCTTTTTTCCTGCTTACACGCAGACCCCCATAAAGCAACGACGCTTGAAGCTGGAGCTGTCTCAGGAGTGACTCAAGCACAGTGGCTGTAGCAGCAGTGCTGGCAGTGTGGATGAGGAGCAGGATTGGTGGCGGGCTGGAGGAAGGGAGGAGTCAGAGAACATGTTTTACAAGAGAGTTGCACAACCCTGCACCTGGTGCAGAAGCTTCAGGCTCCCTGATGGGTCCCCCCCAAGATTTCAATAAGGAGGGGGAAACATGCACATTGGTGCCATCGTGAGTCTTGCCTTTCCTGGCTAAAATGATCTATAAACTGAATCAAAGGGGGAAAAGGTGAATCTAGAGGTGGAGGCAGGTGTCCCATGAGAATAACCCTGCAAGGTAGGAGGGGAAGCAGCTGCACAGCAGGCACAGGAGAAGGGACCTTCTGGGCCACCATGTGCAGTGTGTAGATACAGCAGGCACCCAACTGTCTAACCCTTTTCCCAAGTGCCATCATTCCCGTACTGTGTGGATGCTGCTCTAGACCTCAGCACTTGGAGGGTCTGAAACCTCACTGCCAGCTGTGGGTTACTGTTGGCTGGCTCATCTCCCTGGCTTTGGAGAAACTCATGAAAGGGGAAATGAAAGACAGAACCCAATCCACACCGGTGTTCAGGGCACTGCAGGCACATCAGCCCCTTCATGAGGAAAGTCTCAGGGTGCCACACCAGCATGGAGGGATGTCTCTCCTGGCTGTGGCAAGACAGGCAGTGCCTGGGCAGCTCTGGTACAACCTGTTCTCCTAACAGCAGAGCCTTTCTTATGCACCTCGCTCTTCTGGTAACTTCAGCATTTTCTGCCAGGCAGTTTTGGTCATATGACCTCTCTAATTCTATTTTTGTGTTTTCAAAAAATGTGAATCAGGCCTGCAAAGTCTGCTGCTGCCTGCCACCAGCAAGACCCTGGTGTGTCTGGGAGGCAGGGACAGCACTGCCTGCAAAGGGAGGGCTCAGGGCTTTGGTGTCAGTCACCCTGGAGCTGGTGACGAGTGTCTTGAGGAGGTGCACGTCCCTGCTACACCAAGGCAGCCAGAGCTGGAGCGTGGCCCAGCCACGGTCGCTTCTGAGCTGGCTCCTGCAGGCAGTGTGGATGCTGCTACGTTACCCCAGGTTCCTCTGGCTGCCTGTCATCACCCGCTACATGTTGTTTTCTGCTTTGATTGGGTGCTCTTCAGGTTATCTGCGTCGGATTTGTACAGCGAGGAGAGCAACGTGACCCTGGTCGGTGACTGAGGCTTCCTGGTGCTGCCACAACACAAATAATAAATAATAATTATGCCAGGCTCAGAGCAGCTGACATAGGAGTGGCTTGGCTGGAATCACCGTCCTATCCAGCCCGGCATGGGCCTCACTTATCCTCATGAACTAGGACAAGCAGGAGGAGGATAGAAGAGGAAATCCATGGCAAACATTCGCCTTCTTCCTCCTGTGTAGGAGGGAGCGTGCAGAGAGAGTCGACACACCAACTAGTTTTTCTTCTGATACAATGCCAATTGCTGCACTGGAGCTGCTCCTGGGATGAATTTGGCCCCGTGTTTACATGAATTATTATTATTCATTAAGATTATCTTGTGGTTAAAACACAGGAGAGGGAAGTGAGCGATGTGTTCCTGGCTCTGCCACCGACTCTGAGCATGGCCCTGGGCAACTCACTTTCCCCCATTACTTTCCGGAAATACATTTTTCAAGTGAACAAAAACGAGCATTGAAATGAGGGAAAATGACACAGATTATGAGCATCTGCATAAATACCTGATCGACATCCAAATCCTACCGAGAAACAACAAAACAATGATCTCAAAGTTCAGCAAGAGCTACTTTTGTTTCTTTTATTTGCTAATAAATTTGTGAATAGGGCTTGTTTTAAATGCTACAGCAATTGCTGGGGGCCTAAATTTTCAACTCACTCATATTCTGTTGGGGAGACTGTGGAAAAGGTACAGGCATGGGCATGGGCTCACGAGCTAGAAGTTTTCCTATCTGAAAAGTGAGAGAAATAAGGCTAAAAATACTAAGCAATGAAGAAGAAAAAGCATTGGGATTAAAAAGATCTGATCCTTGTGGTCTGGTTGTTTTACACTGCTCATAGAATCACAGAATCAGAAATTCATAGCATCACAGAATCACAGACTGGTTTGGGTGGGAAGGGCCCTTTCAAGCTCATCTGGTCCCACCCCCCCTGCAGGGAGCAGGGCCATCTGCAACCAGAGCAGGGTGCTCAGAGCCCCGGCCAACCTCCCCTGCAATGGTGCCAGGGATGGGGCAGAGACCACCTCCCTGGGCAACCTTGGTCCAGGGTCTCGCCACCCTCAGTGTAAAAAAAATTATTCCTTCTATCTAGACCAAAATCTCCCTTGTTTTGTTTAAACCCATCCCCCCTTGTCCTGTCCCCACAGGCCCTGCTCAAAAGGCTGTCCCCATCTTTCTGACAGGCCCCTTTAAGTCCTGAAAGGCCACCAGAAGGTCTCCCTGGAGCCTTCTTCAGGCTGAACAGCCCCAAGACTGTGGCGAGCTCTTGCTGGAGAATTTCACTTTTTGGGGTGGAACATCTCCCATCTCTAAAGCTGTCAGAGGGGCCCCAGCCCCACACTCCCTATCCTGCTGGGGATCTCACCTCATGTGACAAAGGTCATGGCTGTTCTCCAGCCTGTGAGAAATAAAGGGGATCACCACCAGATCCTGGATGGGCTCCCCTGTGCAAGGCAGAGTTCAGACCTGGGGAAGATGCGCTGCTGTGTCAGTGCTGGATGAAAAGAGCTTTTCTCTGCTGTTCAAAATCTGACAACTTTTACATCAAATAAAGGGCATGGGTTGCCTTTCAAAGCCGGGGGGGAAAA
>JANHGN010015959.1:50671-130305 GCA_024605025.1 Megaceryle maxima
GACAGATCTCAGGCTAGAGCCGGATCGTGGCGGGGGGGGGGGGGGGGGGGCGGGGGGGGGGGGGGGGAGGGGGAGGGATCAAACCCAACTATTTTAATTGACTCTCCCTTAGGGGAAGGAGAAGAAATGATGCAATTATATGCAGGAGGTGGGGAGAGGGGAAGGATCATGAACTGGCTCCAGTTTTGTGAACCAAATGGTTGAGAAGGTCCTCAGACCTCCTACTCCATGGGCTTAATGCAGCTCTAGGAGAAGGGTGCACCCTCAGCGACTTCCCTTTCCCCACCATGATTTATGGTGATCCCTCCAAAAGCCCTGCATTGCTTTCAGCATATTTTCTTGCTCAGCCAGGGCATCCTTTAATTATCCTGTTTGTAAATTTGCAATTAATTAATTAGCCCATGTCTGAAAGGGCTTAGAAAATGTAAGTGTGGCTGAGTATTGTTCCTGTCAAGTTCAATTATTATCATTAAATATTTATCTAGCATTGTAACTAGTGGCTGGCATTTTACAGAGATTAAAAAAGATACTGTTCCTGCCTGGAAGGGCTTGTCATCCAAATGAGACAAAGAGAGAGCACAAAGATTGACAAAAGAAAAAGACTGAGATGGAAAGGATTGAGACACCATAAATAAAGACAGTTGTGAGTCATATTGTAAGCAAATACCTCTAAGCAGAAGGCTGAAGAGAAGCTGGAGTAGAGCAGGGACACCAGTTAGATTAGACCTGTCAAGATGCTGCTGTTCAGCAGTGCCAGGACCTCCCAGTGGAAAATGATACCTGACACTGCCTCTTTGCAGGACGTTTCTAAACACGGGGCCGCACTCAGGGCAGCACATCCCGCCCTTAATTTACCTGCAGGTAAATTCAGCCCCACAAATCCTCCCCAGCCCCTCTGCTCCAGACCCAGCTGGACCCTGGGAAGCAGCAATGCCACAGCCAATTGCCTCTGGCCCGCGACTCATGGAGCAAGGGGTACGTGGGGGATTTGCAGCCAAAAAGCATGAGATGCAGAAGGGCACAGGAATTTTTGCTAACACTGCCAGATTACCAGAGACACTGTTTGGCACTTTCGGGGAAGGGAGTACTTGTCCCTGTGGAGGTAGATTAAAATTCCAGCCCTTCCCTCTCCTCCACACCACTCACCAGTGCCTTCCTTCATTCCTGGCCTGGCTCCAATCACTGCTGGAATCTCTGGGCAGGAGGAAGGCGGTTCTTGAACCCAAATCCAGCTTGGGGAGGTTTGGTAATGGGTATGCCCACTGAGGGTGGGGTGCATCCCTTCCCCTGCCCACCCAGTTCTTCCACTGGGGAGGCTGCTGTGTACCTGCCATGCTGCCCGGCCCCGGCAAGCCGAGGCTGCTGCTGAGCATAGGGAACACTCCCTGGGTGACACGCTGCCTCTGGGACGTCCTTGCCCAATGATGCTGCAATGAATGAAAAACAAACAAGAATCTTTCGCTCCTTATTGCATGTTACGAGGTGACATGGTTATAAAAACACAGGAGAGAAAATCTGCCAAGAAGGTAACAGGAGTGAGCAACAGAGGAGTCGGTTTCCTCCACGTGTTCACTCTTTGGCATTATGCAAATCTCAGTAATATCCGTTTTTCTTATTTTAAAATCTGGAAATAGCAGTGCAGCTCCTCTGGGCACTGAGTGCTGCTCTGCCTGGGTCTTGGTCTTGCTTCACCTCACAGCAATACCGCAGAAATCACACCAGCCTGTTCTGTGCTACATGCAAATTCTACAATCAGGTGCTTAAGACCTGATCCAAACAGGGCTCTTGTCAATTATTCCCAAGACTAAGGGATTTTCCCAGCCTAAGTCTTCCTGTCTTGGGACTTTCAATCCAATTGGGATAAATAATGCTGGGTGGAAAATAATCATTGATTTTCTGGTCTTTGCTCCAGCTGTCAGCATTAAACTACCTGGAGTGCTGAGAAATCACACTAAATGATAAGTAACATGAAGGTAAGTTGGGTTATAATAATCCTTAATGGTTATCTGGTGCTTTATAATTCCAAATAACTATTCAAACCTTAATTAGTTCTTCGAATGGCCATCTCAATGTTATCTTCTCTCTGGAGATGGGGAAGCGGAGAGGTGTGCCTTGCCCAAGGGCCAGCAGAAGCAGGGTCAGCACGAGAGCCCAAGGACTTCTGCCTTCAAAGCCATCCTCTGCCTGCACCCTATCCCCAGTTGGGTCCCTGCCCATGTCCACAACACCATGACCTGGATTTCAGCAGCACCTCAGGCTGGGGGAACAGGCCTGTCGAAATCCTGGGGAAGCACTGTTTACTGGAAGCCAGCCTCCACACGCATGCCAAACGGTCGCATGTGGCAGCCTGGTCAGACGTGATGCGTGGTCTACAAGGTCATTAAAACGCCAGCCTTTGACCAGCTCAGCCAGTCATCAGATGGAAGGAATGCAACAGGCATCTGGGGCTGAGCGCTGACCACCAGCAGCCCCAAAGTGGGATGAGTCCTCTGGATTTAGGGACAAAAGGGAGGAAAAAAAAAAAAAACAAACAAACCCAAAAACACTCAAAATGGGTAAAACAAGTTGAAAAAATCTGCTGCCAGCGAGTTCTTGCAGGTCTTCTGACCCACCACTGCCCACATGAGGATCAGAGGACAGCACTTCCTTAAATACTTTCTGCAGGAGAATCAAATCCCAGCAAACGGAGAGCCTGGCAAGACTCCATGTGTTTGCATCTCGCTGCACCAGAGCTGGCCCAGGACTCCAGTGGGATAAAATATGATCTGGCTGGTTCCTCATCCCCAGCTCACTCCTCTACAGCTCATCCAGGTCAATCTCAAGCACGCTACAGTCCCAGCAGCAACTACAATAAAGACATTCCCGCAGATAGTAAATGGGATTACACAGAGCCCAGCTGTGTCTCTGAGGTTTTCTCTCACTACCAGTCTTGTTGACATTGAGCCACTTTGGAAAATTAATTCAAATTAATTAAAAGTATGAATTGAAAGTTGATCAGTGAAAGCCCGTTAAACTCATGATTCAGATTTCAGAATTAAAAAGGTTTTAATTTAATCTAGTTCAACACACTCTCAAAGTAAATTAAACTAAACCACATTAAAGCTATTTTAATTCTCAATAAGAATGTTTAATGTGGTTTAATTTATCCACTTTCAAAGTGAATGCAGATTAACCTTCCCAAATGTCCCCAGGTAGACAAACCCTGCCATAGGAAGCAAAGATGCAATTTAAGTCCACCAACAAAACCGATCAAGAGGTTTGATCTGGACTGGGACCAAGCCCTAATTTAATGCTCACTCACAGATATGTCCATACTGCAATTCCAGGGCTGCCAGCAGAGCCATCCAGTAGCCCAGTAACTGTACCCCAGACAGTGCGGCTAATGAGGGCTGCAGGCTCCAAGGGGGCTGCACAGGCTGCCAGGGACCCTCAGGGGGTTGGGTTGAGCTGCAGCCCATATCCACCCAGTGGATAGTGTCCTGTGGGCAGGACAGGTATAGAAACAGAGAATCAGACAGGTTTGGGTGGGAAGGGACCTTTCAAGCTCATCTGGTCCAACTCCCTGCAGGGAGCAGGGACATCTGCAACTGGAGCAGGGCGCTCAGAGTCCTGGCCAACCTCACCTGCAATGGTGCCAGGGAGGGGACATTGACCACCTCCCTGGCCAACCTGGGCCAGGGTCTCACCATCCTCAGTATAAAAAGTTCCTTCCTTCTCTCCAGTCTAAATGTCCCTCTTTTGGTTTAAACCGACCACTCCTTGTTCTGTCCCAACATGCCCTGCTCAAAGTCTGTCCCCATCTTTCTGACAGGCCCCTTTAAGTCCTGAAAGGCCACCAGAAGGTCTCCCCAGAGCCTTTTCTGCTCCAGACTGAACAACCCCAACTCTCTCACCTGGCCTCCCAGCAGAGGGGTTCCAGCTCTGGGATCGTTTTTGAGGGACTCATCCCTGCAGGGACAGCTAAGATGCTGTGATGCCATCTACAGGGGATAATTCAGCTCAGCACAAGGTCCACGGGACCAGACTCCGCTCAGCTCCCCAGCAGCTGGGGCCAACTGCTCCCAAGGAACCCAGAGCCTGGCACTTCAACGCTGAGCTCACTTGGAAGCTCAGAACTCTGTGTAGCTGCTGAATAAAGGAGCTCTTTGAAAACGCAAAGCCTGAGGGTGATGGCTGCTGAGCTATCCTAGAAATCTAGACATCAAACTGGTTCAAAGATCAGGCAGGCAGCCCTGAACACTTCCAAGAGCAGAAAAGTCTTCTCCTCAGACACTTTTCCAGCACGCTCCACTTCTAAAAAAACATCAGTCACTTTATCCTATAGGATCCCCATCCGCTCTGCTGAGCTGGGAGCCACGTGAGCACCAGACGGATTTCTGATGCGAAGCCTCTTCTGTGGTTTGCTCTGAGATCTGAGTCATGAGGAATCAGCTCCTGGTCTCCGTGAGGAAGATGAGGGGCCGAGAGGGCACCATTCCTCCCCCACAGATCTCTGCTCAGTCAGCACTGCTGGCACCACAGGGTCCTGTGGCTGGAAGCTGCGTGGCTGAGGGCTCGGAAACCAGACGCTGGGGGTTAGTCCCTTTTTACATGCAGGCTGGGCTCAGGGCCAAGGTGCTTTCTATGCACACGAGATTCACAGTGATTTTGTGCCAGTGTATACTTAACCCCACACAGAAATAATAGCTCTGCATTCAGTAGGTAATGCCATTAATTGCCCTCCCATTACCTTTCCCTTTTAGGCTGCCCAGAAGGAATCCCAGCAGGGGAATGTCAGCCCCGGGTCAGTGCAGAACTGGAGCTGTCCACTGAACCACACAGTTTCTGACCTGAACAGGAGTAAAGTTCTAACTTCACAGACATTATCCAGACGCAGGCTTCTCACCCTGGGTTGGTTTTACAGCACCTGGCTACTTGCTGGATGGAACTGTGTTACTGATCAGGTCCCAACCCATGGAAACCCTTCTTGCAGGGGCTGACTGAACCAACCCAGATCATGTAGTTCTTTGCATACTTATATAATTTCTGCTAATCAAC
This sequence comes from Megaceryle maxima, assembly GCA_024605025.1. Classification (NCBI taxonomy): domain Eukaryota; kingdom Metazoa; phylum Chordata; class Aves; order Coraciiformes; family Cerylidae; genus Megaceryle; species Megaceryle maxima. Next base: position 55,709 of record JANHGN010015959.1, read on the forward strand.
CCCTACCCCAGACACACAGCTTGGACTTCACATGACTTGAGGCACCCAGCTCTTCTCTCCCAAGCCTCTCCTTATCCCTGTCCATCCCAGGAGGGAGCAGGGAGATTCCCCCTCCATTGTCTTTTCCCTTGGCTAGTCACAAACGGCAGCACCAAGAGTCTCACAGCCACCTTGTACCTCCAGTGTCTCAGAAATCAGTTACAGTCCTCAGAGCATCGACCTCTCTGCCTGAACGGCCTGCCCCCACAGCTGTGAGACTGCCCATCAGAGCAAGGACAAGAAGGATGGAGGGTAGGGAGAAGAGGTAGCCCAGTGTACCTATCTCTCAGGGGCTTAACTAAGTCTGGATTTGTGGGCTGTTGATTTATTAGGAGAAAAGATCTTTATCAGCAATGATATGGGACTGTCTGGTGGTTCCTGCTGTTGATATTGTGGCAAAGTGGTTGTGGATAGGTGAGCAGAAAGAGAAAACCAAGTCTTATTCCTGTAGACGCTGCTGGGGGGGTCCTGTCACCTTCTCACCAGTCTCCTCGTCTTGTTACAAGCCCCTGGGATCCAGCAGCCAGGCAAAGCTCAGCCCTCATCCTCCATGGCCTCTTTGCACCCCTTCAGGATCAGGCAGCCCTGGGTCCCCCTCCTCCAGACTGGGAAAGCAGCATAGCGTGGGGATGTCACTGACACGGAGAGATACACCAATGCAGAGGTGTCACAGGAGACACGGGGACTGGGACACATGTGCAGGAACAGACGCACATCTCCGAGCAGCAGCCAAACCCATGTGCTACAAACCCCGTGAGGGCACAGCAAAGGGGAGAGCAGTGAAGGGAGTGAGTCTCACTTCTGCAGCCGACGCTGCTGCTTGCCCACCTTAATAATGTTCCATTTTTAACACAGTAGGTTTGATTCCATTTGATTCCCTAGCTTTACTCCTCCCCTGCTCCTGTGAATTGCTCTCCCTGGTCTAAGCTTTGTCACAGTCATTCCTTGTCTGCTCTCAGCCTCAGCAAAACCACTGGCCACATTGCTCCACGGACCCCGGCAACCCTTGACCCAGCTCGGAGCCTGTCCAGCCGCTCTGCTGCCTGCTCTGAGCTGTGCAAGCACCTTGCATCCACAAGCACCTCGCATCCACCCTGGCCTGGGGGAGCTGACATGCCGCTCTTCATTCCAGTGGGATGAAGAGTCTTGCAAGTTTCCATGGCCTGACCTTGCATCACCATCAGGGAATTTCTCTCGGGCACTTTGCTGGGAGCAGTAAATCAATCCCTGGTGGTAACCTGTTGCACGTTACATTTCATACCTTTCTAATTCTGATGGTGCCGTCCCATAGCAACTGCCTTTCTCTTGTGCACAAGACAGCCCTAAATGGGCACAGGAGCAGCCTGGCATGAATGGGACTGGGCTCCAGCACAGGCTGGAAGTGCTCTGTCAGCACTTGCGAACCCAGGGCTTGCCAGGAGTCCCAGTGAACTCCACCTCTGAGCCTTGTCTCTCTAGAAATAACGAGAGAAGGATGGCCAGGCTCCCCACAGCTTGGGACTCAGTGTCTTTCTCCTTCTGCAACTTCTCCCACCACTCTGATGGAGATGTGGTCTACCTGGGAGGGCTGCGGCTGGGGAGAAGGAGCCCTGGGCTCCTGGCTGGCTCTGCAGAGGAGCCTGGCCCAGCACTCTGGGAGGCAAGAGCCAGATCAGCTGCATTCCAGGGCATGAGATGCCCTGTGAAGTGGGAAGGCCCCAGGCCAGACCGCTCCTAAATCCTGTAGGTGCCAGAGTGGTGTGGGTTGGAAGAACAGGTCGGGGCTGCCGCCCAAACAGGAGCACGGGGCCGCTCTGTTTGTTCAAGGTTGCACCAAAGAGCCGGCTCTGCAGCTGAGAAAGAGGAGAGGGTGTGATGAAGGAGGTGAGTGGAGCAGAGGGATCCAAGGCGTAGGAGCTCCTCCCTCAGGTGTCACCTCCACACCTGGACAGTCCCCTGGCAATGCAGGGCCAGGATGAGCCACAGGGATTCAGGAGGGAGCAGGACGAGTGATGCAAAGCATGTTTGGCAGAGGATGCCCATGCTCTGAGCCATACAAGCACCAGCCATGAGGCACACGGTGATGGCAGTGCAGGGCTGAGCCCAGGCTAGCTGGCCTGGGTGGATTTATTCCGACTTGTACCACGCTAACACACTTCTCTGGCTTTGGGATTGAAGTGACTTTGAGTCTGGCAGGCTTGGAGCCCTGGGGAAATGATCATGTAGGTCTGAAGTTGTGGGGCAATGGGTTTCAGACAGGCTTGAAGAGGGCAGGTTTGGTACCAGGACCAATCCCAGCTCTGACCCCATTCCCCAGTCATAAGAGCTGAGCTTCCACAGTATTCTGCAGATGCCTGCCTCCTGGACAAGGAGAGCCCTTCATCCATCTCTGTGTAGGATGTACAGATAGCCCAATAGTTGCGGAGGATAAATGGTCCCTCCTCAAGCCTTGGAAGCAGGATTTAGCCCTCTCTGCACCTCCCCTCCCACGGGTTTAGCCTCACCCTCCACACAACCGCAGAGCCCCAGCGTGCCCCATGCTGGCACCCTGCACCCTGGCCCCACATGCTTGCCCAATGCAATTGCCCCACCGCAGTCATTCCGCTGCACCATCCCCAACAGCCAGCATCTCGCCACACCATCACACACACAAATATTTACAGAGAAGATTCATGTTTCTTTAGCAACAAACTTAAAAGTCTTTAAGAGGAAAAAAAAAAAAAAAGCCAATAAAACAATACCTTCCAGTCAAGTCACAGAGTCTGGGAGGGATGCTGCTCTCGCTCCCTCCTGGCCTGAGCGGTTAGCCAATTTTCTGGGGCCTTGCCAGGGTGTTTCCGTTACAAGGGGAAACCGATTACATGAGTCAGGTGTTGCTTTGGTACAATTCTGGTTCTTTAGAGAGCTCCCAGAAAGGTGGTTGCCTTCCCATCTACTTTTCCAGGTGTCCTGTGACCTCAAAATACATTGTCCCCTTGCTCCTTCCCTTGTCCAAATGGACACAATCATCTCTGTGTTTGATGTATATTCAAGTGTAATGGGACCAGCCGTACCATGAGGGCACCAGCTTAACCTGGGACATCCTATTATCTCAGCTGTTACTGGCAGAAGAGGCAGTTTGTATTTTCTTGCATTATCTTTGAGCGCGAGCTGGCCAGGAGCCCCCTCCATTCCTCCACACAGCAACCCATGTACAGGATTCATCCGCTCGCTGGCTGAACAAAAAGGAAAAATGGTCTATGCTGGAGCATAACCTTCATCTAAAGTTATTTTATTGTCTTTTTCACCTTGGAAAAAAACCCACCCAGATGAATTTGAAATCCAAACTCTGCTTTGAAGCCCCAAATTAAATTTAATTTCTGATCCTTTTAAAGCAAAGCAAACATTTGAACGTCCTCCAGATTTTCCCTCCTGCCTTCTCCAAACCAAACTGCCAAATTCAATCCAAAATCATGAGTAGTTTTGGTGTCTCTTTTGATCATCATGCCCTGTAACATCATTCCTGGTGCATCTGTTTTCACCAAAAAGACTTTGTTCAGGTCTTAAAAAAAGTATCTCTGCCTGTTCCAGAGATCGTGATGTTACCAAAGCATCTCCCAGAATAACAGTACTCCATGGATATAAAGCCCACTGCAGAGAGCTGACATTGACCATCATGCCCAGTGCCTGGAGCCCTCCCCTACAGCCAGATAACCACAAGACCCTCACACTGCAGGTATATCCCACTGCTTTGGTTGCCAAACAACAGGGGTCTTATTTCTGTACATGCAGCCCAAGCAAAACTCATCAAAATCAGCTGCTTCAACACCAAGTACTGAAATCGATAGAAGACCCCAGAGGTTCAGAGGAGCAGCAGGTTCTGCACAGCACGCTAAGGATCCCACGACCCAGCTGGGATTACGTCTGGAGTACTGGGATCCCACAGCTCTCAGCTAAGCAACTCTTACAAAGACAAAATGGTGGCAGGGTGAAACTTGAGGGAGCTGCCTCATCTCCTGGAAGCAGTGTTACACCCCCCCCACCCCGAGGTGTAAGAGCTCTGCTCTGGGTATCACAAGGGAAGTGCCCAACTTTTTACATCCTCCCCTTAGCAGAATGCTGAAGTCACTCTTCCAAGGGGCTTTCTTCTTCTTCAAGTATTAAGTCATTGTACCTGCAGCAGACACTCTCTGCCCAGGCTAAACTGCAAGCTCAGTTTTGCTGATCTAATTCCAGGACACGGTGTTTGGGGAGAAGTTTGATACAGGGTTTTGATCACCCCTGTTGCCTGAGGTCTCTTCTCTGACAGATTCTCCCATGCACCCACAGAAGAGACAGAGAAGCACTTAGAGGGAATTTAACAAAGCCGGGGAGACAACCCTGGGGTGATATTTCCCAGGAAAAACATTCCAGCTTTGGAGTGCAGTAGAAGTATTTTGTGAAGCTTAAGAAGCCCACTGCATCTGAAGATGAGTCAGAAATCAGGAAGATCCTTCTCAAGCTCATCTTTGCTGGGGCTCCAGTGCCTCCTAATGAGCCCTGTGCATTGTTTTCATTCTGGTGTTCTTGGTTAAACTTTATCTCTAGCCATGCTTCATTATTATTTATATTAGGATAGTGCCCGGGGGGCCTTCCCCCAGCTCCAAGCCCTACTTTGCTGAGCACTGCACAGACATGCTCACAGAGAGAGCCCAGCCCTGCATGGCTTCCAGTCTCCCCAGACAAAGGAAATATTATCCCCATCACCCCCACTTTGAGGAGCATCCCAGAGGACTTGGAGAAGTGCTCAGGGTCACAGAGGGTTTCCACCTCCATCCTCTGCTCTATTGCCTTGAGCTGAACTCCCAAGTGGCCAAGTCTGTCATGACTTCATTGTGTTGAATGGATGCCACAAGCTAAAAGGAGGCCCTTTGTCTCCTGCTCTACAATGTGGGGCAGAAAAGAGGGGAAGAGCAGGACTCCTCGTCATTCAAGCACCCCGTCCAAAGCTTGCTAAAGTCACTGAGATAGTCTTTCCATGAGCTCGGTTAATACTGGATCAGGTCTCTTTGATATACCCTGGCTAACCCTCATGCCTGTCACTTACTCCTTTGTGACTCAGTTTCCCCACCACTGTGAAGCTGGGATCATATGCAGAGCACAAGCATTGGTTTTGCTGGTGCCAGCACGGGCAGAGGCAGAGCAAGATGAGATCACCCAAGAATGTCCTGGGAAGAAGAGGACTCCTCCAGGATGTCTTCATCCCCATGAGGAAGGAAGTGGAGGGGGTATAAATCACCGCAGCTTCCCCTTATCAGAAAGCAAAATCTCTGCAGTTGATCCAAGCCCAGAGCGCCGTGGGCACCCCCAGTGCTATTCCTGTCAGCTCCCGTGTTGTTAGAAAGGCAAGTACAGAACAGCACAAGCAAACACCACAATTAGGATTGGATGTGCTAATAAAGGTTTCGGCACCATGTGGCTTTAATATGCAGTGATCAGAGAATTTTCCCTGGCTCCTCTCCCCAAACAGTTATTTGCTTAGGCTGCTGTGCTCAGCTGCCTGGGAGCTCTCAGCACCTTGCACTCACTCCAGCAAGATCCTCCACCCCAACAAGGCCACCTATAGAGGTTCTCCCTACCACGTATGCTCCACCAGGCAGGAATGAAAACATTGCTCCAGACACAGTCTGAATGGCACTCTCTGCCTAAATCCCCTTATCTTGTCTCAGAGTCTGGGAGGTTCATTTCCCAATGGGTCTCCCTCCAACTTGCCCCCAGACATGCCAGCAGCTGGCACTTTATGTCTACTGGCATCATCTCTGGCAAGATCTGAACTGGCAAGCTGAGATAGCAGGATTGTGCACTAGCCACACTCTTTTTAACAACAATCCTCAGCACATGTGGGGCTGTGCTTTTCATTCAACTTCTCCTCCTTCACATGTGGAGGCCAGTGACTTCTAGATGGGGAAACTGAGGTCCAGAGCAGGGAATAAATATTGTGACAGTACTGCCCAGTGGGCACAGCACAGCACTCAGGGTAGGCTTCAGCTTTGCCACTGCCACTCGTATAGTCTCCGATTGCGTCACCTTGCCCCTTGAAATTCTTTGGCTTCCCAGAGTTGTTTTGAAGCCTGTTAATGAGCGATGTTGTGTTAGAGCTGAGATGTGAGGGATCTTATCCTGGTCACATCCCATCCCCACACCTCAGCTGCACTCCAGTCATGATGTTCAGATCACAAAGGGGCACATAATTAAGATATACTTGGTCCCTGTGGTTGCTGGGAGCAGATCAGCAAAGTCATTCTCCATGTTTCCAGGCATCACCAGTTCCCAGCAGTGAGGTAGCTCTGGGCCATGCAAGGCAGAGGTGGAGAAAATATTTTCTCAAGACTTTTGCTAAAAGGATGTCTAAGGAACCAGAATAGAAAGTAGTGGAGGCCACTGGACTCCAGAATAGTGAAATTCATGGTCATTTATGACCAGTTTGGGATTTAGATCTACCACTCCACCAGGGGATCCCTGCTACCACTAAGAGAATTAGAGACAGGCCACATGGCAACCTGCTTGAGCCTCAGGGCTAGTCCCAGGACAGCCCCAAAGGGTCACAGCACCATCTTCTGTCCACCCCAGCAGCAGTGGCTGTGACAGGGTGGCAGTCACTCTGCTACAGCCCAGGGGTCCCTGCATGTCCCTGCTCCTCTCAGGAATGAGCATAAGGATGTTCCACAGAAACCTTCCAGATGCAAAAAGTTACATCAGGCTCCTCACTCACAACTGAGGAGGGACCCACAGAATCTACCACCTGCCTTCTATCAAATAACATCACACTCTCTGCTCTCCCCAGGGACCTCATTAGGTGGGTCCAAGTTGGTCTGCAAACCCCCTGCACCGCACCCCCTCTGTCAGCTGTGTACCTCCACCTTCTGCCACCCAGCCACCCACATGCGCAGATGGGGCAGCAGCCACCCTGAGTGACACAACTGCATGGCATCGTGCCCCATGTACTTTTAACCCAGTCAGTCCCTCTCCCTTGAGTGGCTCCAGGGTCCAAGTGCACAAAGCAGAGCTGACAAAAAGGAACATAGCAGGTCCTGCCTTTAGGAGAGCAAGGTCAGTTGGGTGCCTCTCCTGCAATCAAAGTGGGACACCAAAAACTTCCACCCTCGTGGCTTTTTCCTGGTAATGTTCATGGGAGAGGCTTGTGTCCATACACAGCCTCTGCTGTGCCCTACTCTCGTTCTGGCTGCTGGGACCACATAACTGCAGCTGGTGGTCTCCTGAAGCCACCAAACTGTCCCAGAAGGGAGGGCAGGGACTCAGGGACCCCAAGGCTCCTGTGGGATAACATGTTATTTCTCACTGAGGACCAGGCAGGATCTCTTGAAGTCGCTCAGACATGTGGGGAGACGCAAAGGCACCCAGATCTGTGTGATCCTCCAGCAAAGACACTTGCTCAAGGGCTTCAAGAAAATCTTTCTTAAGGAAACCTCAAGCTCTGGGAGGCTCCGGCCACAGAGCCAGTGGGATGCAGAACTCTGCGGAGGAGGGTGCAACCCACCGAGGAGTTCAGCGCGGCACATGAAAAGGGACGGCATCGAGATCAAGTAAGACATCTTTGGGAAGTCGCAGAGAATTTCTACCTTAACCCCTTCTAAGCCAAACAAGATCTCCCTCATCTGGCTGAAGTTCCCCCCACTCTTTCCTCTGCAAAAGCGTCGGGCTCTGCCTTGGCGCAGCTGAGCAGAGACATCTCGTGGTGAGGAGGAACTCGGCACTGGGGAGGTGAAGGAAAGTCTTCCCTTGGGCCCGAGAAGCACAAACAGACATGTAGGATGGGGAAGACTTTTTCTTGTGGTAGGAAAGGCTGCAGTGCTCCGGGGGACATGCTCGTGGGGTAAATACTTACAATCAGGATCAGGTTCTGTGATCTGGGTTTATGGTACCTATAGACCTGTGGCCATACCAGCACTAGCTGGATTGCCTGTGAGACAAGGAAGAACCAGTATCCTTAATTCATAGATGGCGAGAAGGGGACTGGGAGGTGCTCAGGCACTGTGGAGAGACATGTCCTACTGAATGAAGCCAGGCAGAAAACCCACAAGCAAGCCAAACACTGCACTCAGAGCAGTTAGTGCCCTCCCCGCCGCGTGGCCTTTTCCCTGCAGTGACTCATTCCCCTGTAAGATTCCCCTCCTGTGACCCTACACAAACAAACTCTTGCCATCACAGGGGATGTTCTGCCACGCAGAACTGCTGCATGGTCCAACACGGGCACACAGCTGTCCTTCAAAAGGATGCCTGTAGCTGGCCACCCCAGGATGCCCACCTCCTAACAGTGTAATGGTGATGGCCAACGAAGTGGAGGTGAGGCTGGGAAAGGGGCTTGGCATTCAAAATCTATCAGGATAGGCACCAACTGCTTCACCTCTTCCACCCACAGCTCACTCTCCATCCTGGGGTGCCAGCACGACTCGGTATGGTGTCAGCAATTAATTATAAGAAATATTGATGCTAGAACTTAAAAAAAAAAAAAATTAATTCCCCAACAGCTGACACTAGACCAGCTCTAATGTTTTTTGGTAGTGCAGTGATTAAGCACTTGGCTCTCTTTGCATCTAGTCTCGTGGGCATCTCAGTGGCCTGGACAAACAGCCTGTGGCTGGGAGCCTGACCAGGAGAAGGGAACTGTCTTTGTAAGAACCAGTTGCAATTTTCAAAATGAAAAGGCTGAAGATCTCTTAACATTACAGACTCCGAAATTAATAAAAAGAGAAAGCACTCCAAATATTTTCCTCCAAGTTCCCTCCCTTTTTTCTTCCCATCATCTCACTTATATTATTGAAGTGACCAAACCCCCTTATCTGAATATAGATCCCGTTGTTCTAACTGCTGTGTAAACACAGATGAAAAGATAAATTATGCTCAGGGGCCCGAGGGCATCTTTAAAGCATCTTTAAAGCAATTGTTGTTATTATTATTTAAAAACACGGGAGCGGAACTTCAGCTGCTAATAACCAACAACAGTCGAATTCATCGCAGCACAGTCATGTGCATTTCCATCTGCTGAGAAGATGAAGCAGAAAACCTCAAAATCTGGTTGTCCGTTCAGAATAAGGCTTTGGGAGTGGGAACATAAACTCTGAATTGATACTGACAGATTTTAGTTAGAGCTTGTGTTTTCAGGAAAGAGCTGTTTGCAGAAAAGCAACCATTTGATACTTCAGAATTAATCAGGAATTATTTCAATGCCCAATCCACTGTACTTTCCATGGTTTCCCTTCGCTGAGATCACCCATTATTAAGGTTTCCCAGAGCACTTGAAGCGACTACACATCTCTGACAGCTGGAGCTACAAACCCACGGGAACACCTGCCTGGTGTAATCAGATTTGTTGCATTTTTCTTGTTACTTTGAAGGTGGAAATCACACGTGCAGACGCCTGTGTGTGCACGGACACTCACACGCATCCCTCGCATCTATGCCACAATCAGAGCTCACAGGGTGGGAGCCACCAGTCCCACCCAGCCATCCCAGCTCAGGGACTGCTGCTGCCAGTCTCAGTGGTCAGATACTGCGGTACACAAAGAGTCACGTAGGTCTGGGGATTTGTCCAATGCCTTCTTCGATAGAGAGGTCACACTTCCCGTGTGTAGAAGAAACAGCCCCTCTTCTCTGACATCCACTTTCACAGCATCAGAGAGTCAGAGAATCATGGAATCACAGACTGGTTTGGGTGGGAAGGGACCTTTCAAGCTCATCTGGTCCAACCCCCTGCAGGGAGCAGGGACATCTGCAACCAGAGCAGGGTGCTCAGAGCCCCGGCTAACCTCCCCTGCACTGGTGCCAGGGATGGGGCAGCCACCACCTCTCTGGGCAGCCTGGAGCAGGCTCTCAACCACCTACAGCATTAAAAATTTCTCCCTTTTCTCAAGCCTAAATCACCCTCTTCTAGTTCAAACCCATCACCCATTGTCCTGTCCTAACAGGCCCTGCTCAAAAGTCTGTCCCCATCTTTCTGACAGGCCCCTTTATGTCCTGAAAGGCGACCAGAAGGTCTCCCTGGACCATTCTCTTCTCCAGGCTGAACAGCCCAACTCTTTGACTGCACTCCTGCTCAGAATCACACACCTGAAGTTTTCTCCACCAGTGCCAGATGACACAGTCTCTGGATTTGTAGGTAAATTTTTAGTATTTTCCTTTTGTCCAATCTCTGGACATTGGATACCTGGGTCATGCATAAGCCTGAGCCCTCGATAAAGACCCCAAGGCCTAGGGAGGATTGCCATGGGATGGAGAGGCAGCATAAAATATCATAGCTTTGGTAAACACCCAGACTCAGCAACTGCAAGCCCTGCACTGAGTCCCGTGCAGTAAAACCCAGAAATCAGGTTCACTCTTGCTTGCTCTAGAATCACCTTCAGTCCTGGCTCACAATGATCTCAAAGTGCTTCAGACACAGGGGTGTGTGGGGCTGGCAGCTCGCCTGCCTCCAGGGCATGAAGGAACTCCCCCCACCACTCTTAACCTGAACTATCTGACTTCTGTGTTTTCCTGGGCTGTGAATCTCAGGCAGAGACTCAGGCGTGGCTGGTTTCCAGTCCAAGCAGGAAATACCACAAGATCAGCTTTTCCCATCAAGCTCCAGTTCTTTCCCTCTTGGCTCTGTTAGGAAGCTGACAAGACAGGACATCTGGAAGTGCTGGGGAAGCTCATGGAAAGGCTTGGTTAGAGAGGCGTAGAAACAGAGAAAAGTTTTGGTTGGAAGAGACCTTTCAGATCTTTAAGTCCAACCTTTGCCCCAGCACTGGCAAGGCACCACTGACCCATGTACCTCAGCACCACAGCTCCATGGCTTTGAAATCCTTCCAGGGATGGGGACTCCACCACTGCCCTGGGCAGCCTGGGACAGGCCTTGACAACCCTTGCAGGGAAGAAATTATTCTCCATGTCCAACCTAAACCTGCTTTGGTGCAACTTGAGGTGGTTTCCTCTTGAACTGAACTCAGTGTTTGAGGTGCAGCCTCACCAGGGCGACAGGGGGACAATCACTGCCCTAGTCCTGCATGACACCCTTACTTCCTTACTTCAACTTAGGGGTTGTCCTGCCCCACTCTTTCTTTTAAGATTCTTTTTCTCTATGGAAAAAAAACCCAAACCCAACAACACAAAACCAAACAAAAACCAAACACAAACAAACAAAACCCCAAAACAAAACAAAAAACCAACCAACCAAAAAACCCGCTTTTTTCAGACCCATCTGTCTTGTTGCACAGGAGTTGGGCTGACCCATGACCACCCTTCGCGCAAACTGCCATTTGCTATGGTCCATCCTCTCTGAGAGCCTGTGTTGCTGCTTTGGGAGTGGCAGCAGCTCCAAAAGGTACCACAGCCCTTGCTTTCCTCCCTCCCATGCTTGCTGTGCATCTAGTGGAGAAACACCAGGGATGGGGGCCAGGGGAAATACTGGCTTGATGGAGAGGGGCACGTGACAAGCACAGGAGGAGCTGCAATAGAGCAAGTGTCAATAACTCTTACGGAGCAGCAAGCAAACCCTGCTTTGGAGATGACAGCACCTAATCCTTCCGCTGTTCACAAGCGGTAGCCTTCTAACCTGAGAGGAAAGTTTTTTTTTTTTATAAACCTCAAACCAAATTACTGCTCCCCAGGCCTAATCAAATACAGTTCCCAAAAGTATTGGCTGGCTGGGGGCTAAGTTTAGGAAGGTGTTTCCTTCCCTGCCTCCACTTTCAAACTAACCAGGATGAGGAGGAGTTCAAAGACCTCAATTGTTTGTGGAACACTTTGAACACAGAAAGGGCCCTGGGCAGGGAGATGGATTGTGGCTAAAGCAGAGGCCCAGCAGGCAAGAGACCTTGTCTGCATTCCCTGCTCCACCACAGAATCAGCATATGACCCCGGAGTGCTGCTCTGTGCCTCAGTTTCCCCACTGAAGAAATCAGGCTGAGGTCTGCCACATAGAGTTAGTTAGAGCATCTCAAAGCTTCAGCAAGTCCTTTGGCTGGAGAACACAAACTGTTTTAGCCCATAGGCTTATTCCTTGGAGCTGTGCCCCTCGTGCCCGGCTCAGTGCCAGACAGCCCTGGTGTAAGGAGCTCCCCACTCTGAACAGACAGGATGAGCAAAGGGGTCCAGGGGGAAGCGATGATTTGCCTGCTACCCTGGAATATACTAGAGGATTGGCTTGACTCCCCGCAGTCCAAGAAAGACGCCCTAACGATCTGCATAAACATTACAAACACAGATGATTGCACCCCTCCTCTGGCTGAGGTCTCTGTTAATCAGGACGAGATAAGCGCAGAGAGCTTCCCTCCTCCCCATCTCCTCGCCCTGTTTCCTTTCTCATTTAGTCAATGAACAATCCCTTTGAGCAAAGTCTTTATCAGTTTTACTGGCAGCTCACAGGATTCCCTGCCAGGAACAGAGGTGAAGAACACCTGCCCGAGGCTCCAGGGTTTTAGGAATCCCATCTTTGCTGCCTTATAGATGCCAACAGTCCCTGCCCAGAATGGTGCTGGCGATGGGAATAATTCACACGTGGACGCTGTGAGTACGATTCTGCCTCACAGAAGGTATCAGTCATACACTAGGCATATCTCCTCCCAGACTCAGTACTCTGCAGAAAAACATGCTGGTTGGATGGAACCCTCAAGGTCAAAATGGGTCATGAAGTTTTTCAGCAGGTGACTCAGAGCCTTCTGCTACTGCGGGAAACACTGGAGCGATTTTTCAGCTCAAGTGATGGCAGTTTATGTTTCTAGTGAGTAAGATCCCAGATGCAGTTGTCTGGTGGTGAGGCCTGGGTGAAGGTGTCACCCCAGCAAACACGCCCATCACCAACCCATCGGCAAGAGTAGTTCCACAGCGTCATGGCAGTCTTGAGAAAGAGGAGACAGGGCTGATGGGAGCTGTGTGATGGGGAATTGTAAGGAAGAGGGGAGCAAGCCGTTCACAAATGTCAGAAAGGGGCTGTGTATCGCTCCAGCTTGGAGCAGAAAAGAAAGACTAAGCTCTGGAAAGGGTTAATTCCATCCAGGTAAGTCCTTTCAAAGCTGAATATTATGAGGCACATCCCATCTTAACCGCAGACATCTTCAAATCCCTGACGGAAAGCTCTTCGGTGCAAAGTCAGACTTGTTGCAAAGGCTCTGCCTGCTCCGAGCAGTCGGTGTCACCTGTCAATCCCGGAGCCGCCTCCAGGGATGGGAGGCTCGAGTTACGGAGAGGATCCCTCTGCTAGAGCTGGCGACAGCTCCCAGCGCAGGAGGCATCGCGCATTCCTCCCCCAGCTAAAAAAAGACGGTTGGGCTTTGATCTCCGCGCTCCGTCTGCACCACAGGGAGACAATGCAGAAGGCCCCTGGGGAGGAGGGGGGGGGTGAGGGAGGTGGACTTGACAAGACATTCCCTAAACCAGTCTTCTCTTCAGGTCCTAGAATCAAAGGCGATGAGGGGGCGGGCATGGCACCGGGGATGAAAGTGGAGACGGAGCCTGGCAGAAGGGAAGATACCACAAAGAGCCGATCTGGGTCTCCTTCTAAGACAGGGAAGGCTTGAGCAGCACAGGACCAGATGGCTGAAGAGAATGGGAATGAGCCTGAAGATGTTTCTCCTCTTCCCTGGTTTGAATGCCAGCCAGGACAGTGCTACACGCTGCTTGGTAGCCATGTGCTTTGTGCTTACAGGAGCTGTGAAAACATCCTCGCTGGCAGGCTCCATGGTTAGACCATGATGGGCTTGGAGACTGAACTCAACTCCTGGCAGCCTTGTGTGAAGCCAAGGAGGGGATGGTCACAGAAAGAAACCCCCTTGCAGGGGCATTCTGACACACAAAAGTGGTAAACCTGGAATCACGACTCTGCCATGTGTGGGTAAGGGATGGAAAAAGTATCAAAGCACAGGAAAGCCAGGGGATATCTTTTCTGGGGAAGGCCTGCCTGTTAAGAAATCTACCTTTGGCATGCAGTGAAGACTCCAGGAGATGGGGACAAACCAGGGGACATGCGGATTATCAAAGCTTTTAAGGTTTGCTGAAATAACAATCACCTCTGTCCAGCTGTCAATGCCCTGTCTCTGCTCGTCCCTTTCATCTCCTGTCTGGAGGAGGTGGCTGCTTTGCTCTGGGAGCACCTCTCCTTCCTCCACTGGGCACTGAAGAGAAGACCCCATCGAATTCCATCCTCCCCCGCCACTGTACAGCATGACTGACCAAATTAAACCTCACTAAAGCCTTTCTGTCTAAGACTGGGATGAACCTCAGCTCCCTGCCCCCTTTGGTGCCCCAGTTATTGAAATACAGATTCTAGATCTGTCAGTATAAAATATTTTTCTCTGTTCAGAAAACTTGCAAAGTCAAACTTGACCAAACAGAACAGATTTCAGAAAATGTCATTCTTCCTCCACCTCCACGGGATTTGCAGCTACAGAAACTTTACTTAGGATGCCTACCTCAGGAGCCTGAAGCTTCCATACTCCATTCCCCAAGTCTTTAAACCTTTCTCTCACTATTGTATGGATGCTTCCCAGTTTAGCTCCCTACCTGCAGGGTGACAACAGTATCTAGATGAGTTACATGACTGGAGCCCTGCTACAAGTCGCACTGGGGATAAAAAGTCCCTCCAAGGAATGGGTGATTGAAAGGGATGCGATGCATAAACAGAAGTTTGGGAAACTGAGGCAGGGAAAAACTCAACAACTTGTCTAAAGTTGCCCTGAGAAGGGTGGAAGGAGACCAGGTTTTCTGAAATCTAGGCCAGCACTTTCACTGCAGGGTCACCCCTCCTTCTGGAAAGCACTGAACCTTCATTCAACCTTCAGAACAGTTCCCATATATTTATATAAATATATATGTACACACCTGAGACATTATTGCTTGGGAATCTTCAGGCCCTGGGCCCTATCTCCACCCTTCACACTCATTAATCCTCCCTTTTTTTCCTTCCTCACATTCATAAAGAATCTCCCCTGCAGCAGGGAGGGTTGGCCTTGGCTCCTTCCGCAGCCCAGCACCGCTCCTTCCCTCGGGGCTGCCGAGAACACAGCTCAGTGCTCCCTGTTTGCCGGGGACACCGCTGGTCCCTGATCCCGGCCTTCACTCCATCCATGGCAGGAGCACAGATTCCCTGGGAATTCATTTACCTGCCATGAACCCCTCGGGCCGCAGGTTCCTGCCCTCAGCCACCAGCAGAACCCAAGTCTCCCATGTTGTTGCATAAACAAGGATGGTCTAGATGGAGGGACAGACGGTCATGTATTTGAGAGGGGAACAGCTGGAGCGATGGAATGGGGCTTGGGGATGTAACTCGCTTCCTGGCTCCATGACTGGCTTCCTGCATAGCCCTGAGCAAATTCATTTGACTTCTTTGTGCTTTGTTTGCCTATCAGTAAGTGGAGAGAACTGGCAAAGAGCACGGCATTCCCACAGCTCCTGTCCAGTCTGGTTTCCCTGTTTAAACCCTCCAGGTTTGGGATCATCCCTCCCTAGTCTCCAGTGCTTTGCACAGGAGGGTCTGACTGATTTCAAATACCAGGCATCTCAATTTTCAGAAAGCTCCTAATTTGGGCAGCAATATGTAGCACAGAATCCAATGACAAAGCTACTACAGCCTTTGGGGACTGAGCTGTGGACTTCCTATGCTAAAATCTGAGCTTCTCTGGTTGGAGGGGGTAAAGGCCAAGCAGCAAAATCCACCATCCCTGGGGTTTATCAAACCCGATTTGCAAAGAGGCCCTGGGCTACACATATTCATTCCAAGACTGCACTCACTCTCTTCCTCCCGCTCTCCTGAGCCTGCACCTACCTGCAAATGCAACTCAGCTAAATTGTAATTGGCAAATGAAAGTGAGCCAGCCCCCATATTTCTTTTAATGTTTCCACATGAACCTGAGTGATGTCTTTCACATCACACATCGTGGGTGGCAGAGACCTAAATAACCCCCTTCAGCAGTGAAACATGTTCAAGGGGTGCCAGTGTTCCCTCTCTGACCCAAATTCATCTGCAGGATTTATAGCTTCAGAACTGTCAACCTACAAAACCAGCAGCTGCTCCATAGGAATCCCTAACCTAGGAAGAGCTTCCCATTCCTTCCCCATACAGATGTCTTGCTGTTCTGCTGTGCAGGCTTCATCATTTCTTCCCCTGTTCAACAAATACCACTTTCTGGAGGGGGTCTTGTGCCTAACAAGCAAATGCCTTTAGAGCCCCCAGGCAAACCTGTGAAGCTCTGACATTCCTGCCATGTCCAGTGGTGCTGGTATGGGATGGGATGCTCAGATTCTAAGGAATCAGGTCCCTCCTGTACCTAATATTGGAATGGGATGATCAGATTCTAAGATCAAATCCTTTTTATGTACCTCATTTTGGAGACACAAATTTAAGAAATGGAGCCAGCAAATGCAATTTTCAAATCAGAGTAACTATTATCAAACACTGAAATCCAGGGCTCTGGAGTACAGGAAAAAAACCCAACACATCATCACTACTACAGCCCAGAATACACGGCATCCGCACCAAGTAAGCCCTAAAGGAATCTGGATTTAGAGATCACGTTGAGAATCTCGAACCATTTTCTCTCCGAAGAGCTAAGTATTGGCTTCTTGGAGTATAACAGTGTCCTTCAGTGCTAGTAACAAGAGTCGGGGCACAGACCAGATCTTGCACCAGATACAGTTTCTCACACAATTTAGAAACATTCTTTCATATATCTCAAATTTCCCAGGGAAATTTCCTTCTGATTCAAGATGGAAAAAGTTGCCAACTTCCAGAAGTTTTGAAATTAAAGTTTGTGGATTAGAGATGAAACATTCCCACAATAAAAGCACACTTTAAAACAACTTCAAAGAATCAGAATCACTGAACTTCCCTATGGAAAACTAATTCAGGTGGGAGTTTTCAGGCCAATCTTGTTGTACATGCTGATCTGAAGGTGAAGGTCAGCAGGAGATGCCTGGAATACATGAGGTTGTTCAATTTATCAGCTGTTCCAGCCATTTCCTCATGCATTTCTCCTTCGGTGCCAGTTCAGCTGTGCAGTGACCCAGTAACACCAGTTCTGTCCACTTCTCACCTCCTAGGAAGGGCAACCTTGTGCAGAGCTCATGCTGGGATCCCTTCTGTCCCAGGAGCCGGCACAGAGGCCCAACAGTTAAGCCCCAGGACTGTGTGGACTGTTGCCATGCTCCTAGAGACTTCCTCCTCAGAATCTGTATTCACACTAGGACTGAGGCCACTGAGACATCTGCCAAGATAAGGAACAGAGCAAGTTCTCCAGGGTGCTGTGAATGGGCTGTATTGGACCATCGGGAATGGCTGAAGTGCTTCCCCATTTCAAACGCTTGGCATAACAACCGCTCAGCGCATTTGCTTTCTCAATTTATTTTGATCAAATGAGAAACAATTAACTGTAAATAATTAGCAATAATTCATAACTCTTGGAGGCTGCGACCAGAGTGCAGGACTCTGAGCCGCTGGATATCCTGAGATGCTGATCACAGAGTAGGAGCAGGAGTGGGGAATTCTTTGGGAACTGGCATCCCTTAACACATGAGCTCTCAGGGACTCCTCATTAGAGTGAGACTGCAAGACCTTGGCCAAAAGCAGGAGTGTCCAATGGAGTTGTTAAGATGTCACGAGCTGTGCCCCCAAACCATGGATTAGCTTTAAAGATTTATCAAAATATTACTTTTATTCCCTGTATTTGCCTTGTGGCTTTTGAGCTCATTGGGTGAGTGTTTTCTCAGGTTTACTCCACCGTAATGAGGGTTAATAACATACTTTTCAGTTTGAAATGAAAGTTGATCTCCCTAAGTCATCACACCACTCCAGAACCTGGCTCCAGAATAAAATGGTAAATATCATCAGATGTGAGAGTTGGCAACACAATAAAGAACTAAATAACAGGACAGGATTCTAGACCCAGCAATGTCAAGGGATGTTTTGTCATTACGTTTAATGGAGGTTAGGAGTTAGCTATGGGTTTCTTGGTTTCCAAAAATAAACCAGCCTCCCATTGAACTCTGCAAGCTCCCACCAGCTCTCCTGAAGACCTGGGATGAAGCAGAGACACCAGCCTGCCGTGCCTCAGCCTGCCTGCCACGCTACAGCCCTTCAAAGCCAAGCTCAGAGATGAATCAGGCCCAAGCCAAGCACAGAGCATTGGCCACGAGTAACTCTGAGAGCTCTGAGCGAATTCAGTTGCACTTCTTTGGGTCATGCTTGGCTCAGCTCCTGACCAATCCCCGCTCCCACTAGATGACTTCCCCTGAATCCTAGAAAGCTCCAGTCTCTCTGGGTTTACATATTCCCCAGCCACAGCAGCCTCCTTGGAGTACACAGGGTGCTTATTAACTGCAGGGGAATATCACAATGGGAGGACTAAATTGTACCCTGAGAGGAGACAGCAATCTATCATTTGGTGTCCCTCTGTCACCAGGCAGAGCACTGCTCAGCTCAGATGTGATTTCACCAACTGAAGCAGCCTCCCTATCAACGCCTTCTTGTGCTCCTGACCCGGCACAGTTCCTGCCTCCCCACTTACTGCCAAGGTTAGGTATTAATGGATTAAAGGGCAAATCCCTGCTCTGGGAGTGGGCAGCATGAAGGAAATTACCAAAAAAACAAGTTCAAGTGACTTGCAGGCAACCATGACGTTCTTCCTGGGACAAGGACTAAACAGGAGTGGAGGAGGCACTGGTGGCTGGAGCAGAGGCTGTTGGCCAGGGCTCCTCAGCTCTATTTCTAGCTGTGGGTGGGAGTGTGGGATTGGAAGGGAACTGGGAGGCAGGATGTTGGACTCTGCTCCTGGCTTGAGGAACTTACAGCAAAGGGACCAGTCACCTGGTCCTTGGATCTTGTTCTCATCTATCACTGGGACTGTCACTTAGTGGTTAGAGATGGGGATGAGGAGTGGAGCCTCCTGGGCTGCATTTCTGGCTGTCCCACTGCCTCACATGATGATACCAAGCAAATACCTTCTACTTTCAGTCATCTCAGCAAAGGGGATAATAAAGATTATGCTGTTCTGAGTCACAGCTGCAGGACCACAGTTGAAATGGACAATTCTTGCCAAGTGTGTATGTGCTTATTGGCAAAAAGATAACAAATAAACACAAAATGTTAAGTAAAGAAACTTTGGTTACCCAAGTCCCATCCCAACTCCAAGCTATTCAAAGCCCATACATGTGTGAAGCCAAGGGAGATGTTAGGCTAGTCACACACAACCAAAGAACACTTTTTTTCTCACGTCTACTTCTGTCTTAATCATGATTTATACCCGAGAGCAGTGGGGATTAAAGGATTGGTCAGGTATTCACAACTGGTATACATGCAATAAAACCACATGGTAATTTGAAAACAAAGAGCTGTAAAGGAATCATCTTCTTTCACTGCTTTCCAGCACAAGAGAATGTTTTCCTGCTTCATCACTGATGGGTTCCTCTACCTGCCCTGCTCACACCTTCTTCCCCTTGAAGTATTCGCTTTATTATCTGGCTTCCGACAAATCTCAAAATCTGAAAGTCCAGCCAAGATGAACTTTCTCAGTTCTGCAAGTCCATGTATAGAAAGAGCAAGTGAAATTTCAACTTGAGCAGTTCCTGCCCCCAGGCCCTGCAGAACAGTCTCAAAGTGGGCCTGGCCCTGCTTGAAAGGCAAACCCAATTAATTTGATCCTACCCTGAATGAAGACTCAAACTGGGTGGGTACTGGGTGTATCCCGATTCCTCTGCAGACACTCAGTCTGGCTCTCACACAAAGGATCAATACTGGACAGTGATCGGTGCAAAGAGACCAGTCACTGTCCCACCTTCTCCCTTCTTGATGGTGCCTGTGCCACCTCCTCTCCCGGGCTGCAGCTGCACTAGTAAAGTGTCCAGCCATGCCTATGTGTAAAAACACCGAACAAATACCCTGTATGTCTGGACACATGACAACTAACCCAGGATAGGCTCCTGTCAGCTCACACAGAGCACATGGAGCCCCTAGACTCACGAGCAGAAAATGGCTCTGGTTATTTTACTTTTTTTATATTTTTTTCTCAGCAGGTGCAACCTTCTGATTCCGTATGAGCAAGGAAGCCCACACCGTGGCACTCCATGAACGCAGCTCACAGAGCTGACATCCTCCTCATAGCCAGAGGCCCCTTGAGCAGTCAGTGGCAATGTTTATTTATCAGTATTACAAATATCTGTTGAAAAGTAAAGCAGTGGAGCTGCAGTCAGAGGTGACAATCCCATGCAGCTGGTGTTGCAAAAAGCCAAAGGAAAGACTGTGCCTGTTCCAAATAGCTCTTAATGTCAGGTCACGGATGAAGGGCTTGCCCATCTCATGCCTACAGCAGTCAAGCCTTCCAAAGAAAAGCCCCAAATCTGGTTCCCAAGAAGAAAGACTTTCTCTGTAGGTAGGACCACTCCTCTTCCAAGTTACAACCTCCTGGTGGCAACAGAAGATGTTTCCACACTTAGCAATCTTGGGCGCTATCAGAAACTTCCTCCATCCTCATCCTGTCTCCCAGAGCAGGGTGTGCAATACCTACACAGCGCATTCAGCCCAAAGCCCAGATGCCAACTGCTTTTGCTCAGACATGAGGAGAAGGAAGCACTAGAAGCCTGCAAATGGGCAGGTTGTCACAGAAGGAACCAGGAACCATCCCTTACCCTCTTTGCCAGCTGGCTTGGCGTTGTGCATCATGAAACCACATTTAAGCCCTGCAATCATAAATCATAGAATTGCTCGGGTTGGAAGAGACCTTTAACATCATCAAGTCCAACAGCTAACCCAGCACTGCCAGGGCACCACTGACCCATGGGCCTCAGCACCACAGCTCCATGGAGGGCTTGAAAACCTCTCCGGGGATCGCGGGGACTCCACCCCTGCCCTGGGCAGCCTGGCACAGCCCTAGACAACCCTCAAGGGGAACAAATTGTTCCTCAGCTACAACCTAAACCTCCCCTGAGGCAACTTGAGGCCGGCTCCTCTTGTGCTGGTGCTTGTTCCTTGGGAGCAGAGCCCGACCCCCCCTGGCTCCAGCCTCCTGTCAGGAGCTGTCAGAGCCAGAAGGTCTCCCCTCAGCCTCCTTCTCTCCAGGCTCAACAGGCTCAGGGCCCTCAGCTGCTCCTCACCAGACTCATTCTCTAGACCCTCCACCAGCTTCGTTGTTCCTCTCTGGACATAAGGCAAAGGCATCTAAGTGGTGGCCTTCTTAAGAAGGCCCACACATGATCTGAAAATCTGCCCCTGAAAATCTCCCATGTGGGGTTTGCAGCTGAAGCAGCGCAGCAGGCCTGGGCTGGGTCAGTCTCCAGTGGGAGATGGCCGGGGAAGAGCAAGGTGCTGCAGGAAGCACACAGGGTGATTCAGCAGGTGGGGTTCTCCCCTGCTGGCAGTGTGAAACTGGGAGGTCTGGGACCCTGCTGCTCTCTGTAGGAAAAGCAACAGCTGGTGCAGGCACGGTCAGAGAGCTCTCCTCCGTTCTCAGTCATTGGATCGGGTGTTACTGCACTGGCGCTCCCGCACAAGCCTTCCCCCCAGAAGGGTCTGCGCATCACTGGGGCTGCAAGTATGATTTTCCACAGAGGAAAAGGAGGATTTTGTGGCTCAGATTCTCAAGTGGAAATGAGAAAATCTGCATCACTTCTCAGCTGTGAGGCCTGTGGGAAACACGTGCTCCCTGGGTGCTTCAGACCCCCCAGGTGGAAACAACCACGAGTGGGAATGACCACGAGTGTGACACGAGCCTGTGTGTGTCATCATCACATAGGTAAGAAGGCTAGAAAGACAGAATGGGCTACGCCAGAATTGCATCACGCCAATATTCACAACTGCAATTCTGTCTGTAATTAAATGGTATGTTTTAAATCAATTTTGTATCTTACGCTAAGCCAAGAATAATATTTGGAGATGGATTTCTGATGAGGACAAGAAAGGGGAGCAAGGTGCAGCCTTTGTAATCATCTCCCAAAGCGTGGTGTGAACTCTAGACAGCCTGATGCTTCCACTGCACTGAAGTCCAGCCCTGGAGATACTTCCAACCTTCCATGAGGGTTTTTACAGCGATTAAGAAAGTTAAGTGAGTCAAATCTTGAGTCTTTCTAACCTTGCAAAAGATACTGGCAAGGATGGGGTTAATTATGGGGTGCCTGGGACTCCTGCTATCTGCTTCGAAGTAAGCCATATGCAGCTCTGCATGTCTCTGCCTCTGCAGGGTTTGCTCTCACTTGCTCTTTCTCACACACAGACACACGAAAACCCGGAGCCCGAGCGGCACCGGCTGGGCCCAAGGAGACGGGAACAGGGCGAGGCCCATCTCGCAGCAGATTCTCCTGCAGACCTGCAGGCACCTTTCGAAAACCGCAGAACGGTAACCAAATAAACAATCGGGGCGTCTCCGGCTCACCACACCCCCACGTACCCCTGCAGGCACTCACCAGCCCACGGCTGCCAAGTCGCTGACAGAGCTGGTAAATCAGCGAGGAGCTGCGGAGCGACGGTGCTGGGAGGGGTGGTGGCTACGGTGCTTTTGACAGTCAGAGGAGCAGGAGGGTGGGCTGGGAGAAGACAGTAGGCGGCTGGGTACGGCTCCCTGCTCTCCTCTGAGGAGCTGAGCCACGTGTCCTCAGGCGTGTGCATCAAAGGCTGACACATCAGGCGGGGGGGGCTCCGGATCTCCCCGCTTGCACCGTCTCCCACACACAGCCTCCGCCGCTCCCCCAGCATGTCCCAGCCCTCCCGCGAGCTGCCACGGCCCTAGTGACAGGGCAAGAAAAGTGGGCATGAGAGGACGGTAAATCTGAGTTGTGCTTCACGGTGCCTGCTAAAGAAAATTCTCACCACAAAGGAAGTTTCTAAGACTAAAGGTCTGGTGGGACTGGACTGGAGGCAGGCAGTGGTTTGACATAAGGGGGGAATACCAAGGTGTCGCATTTGCTCTTTGGCTCTGAGCACACATCCATGGCGTTTCCCACTCCTTACCAGGCTTTCATGCCTCTTCTACAGTCTGGCTTCATCTTTTCTTCTAAGCCCCCAAGAGCAACCACAGAGCAGTTTGTCTGTGCAGGAACACCAGCCTGGAGCTTCGGTCTTTAGTTCAGCCTTTCTTTGTCTCTCCTGGAGTCCTCCTAACCTGTTAATGGTTTGCATTTTCCTAATTAGGGCTTTACATTTTCCTGATCATTTGTAAAGGTTTATCTTTGCCCTTTATCAGTGCACAAAAGCACACAAACCAGGGCAGCTAACCTCAGGCCCAGGTTAGAAGGAAAGATGGAAGTTTCCCTATTGGTTTTGGTAAATTTGGGATCAGGGATTAGTTCAGACACAGGAAATAGCCCATCTGTCCCTGCACAGATACCGTGGAGCTGGGCACTCAGAAAAGGAACAGAAGAGGATTATTCTGCTTCAGTGACAATGATTTGAGGGTTGTCTGTCATGATGTCAAACAATAGGCAACTTTCTCCTGGGAGGGAGCGTGATGCATCTCTCACCTTTTGCAGCTGGCTCGTCTGACCTCACTGCAGCTTCCTCCGCCGCCAGAAGAGTCCTCAGAACTCAGAGGTGCGAACTGCAGAAAACAACACTGGAAGTTGCTGGGCTGCTTAAGCGAGTCTCCGCCCTCCAGGCTCTGATCACCTCCACCCACCCCTCTGATGTCTCTGCCCTTGTTATGTTCCACAACCCCTCTTGCAATCTCCGTGCCCTGCCTTCTCTCCTCCCTTGATGCTGCTGATTGGATGTCACGGTACCGCCGATGCCTGGAACTAAGAACTTCTTCCCATGACTGTGGAAATGCCCCTTGTTATCTAACGTGTCCCAGCTACTGAATAATCAAAGGCACGGTTCTCGTTCCAGAGTTAACGACGTGCTGCAATAATGACCGGGAGACCCGAACACAGACGACTGCTTCTGCCTCTAAGCGAAGCGGAAAGTCAGTCCTCGAGAGCTGCCGACCTCAGATGACACGCTTTTATCGATGTCACGCATCGATGGCATCCTGGGAGCAGACACGGGAGCCAGAATCTCACTCAGACTAAGCTTGTGAGAGGCTGCTGAGCCCTTTCTACAGCTCAGGAGTTTTCTTATGGATATGAAGGGGGCAAAAAGGGACCTCCCCAGTGGCCATAAATCACAGCGAGCAATGTTATTCTAAAAAACTACCTCTCTGGCCTTTGCAGAATCTTTCCCAGTTCAACTCCTGCCTGTTTTTTTCCTTTTTTTTTTGCTAGAGATTAAACCAAACAAAAGTAACAACTCCATGCCAAAAAGAGAACTACTGATGGAGGCTGCGCAGCAGCCTGGCTCTGGGGGAAAGAGACACCCAGCAACGTGAGCTGTGAAACCCATCCTATGAGCCCGGACCAAGGGCTCCCGGGGAGCTAGTGACACCACCAGGGATCAGCAGTTGGTGCGAGGAGGGGAGGAACACGCCTGGGTGGAGCAGCCCTTCCTCTCGTCTGCCATCTCAGCTTCTTCTACTTCATTTTGTTGTTTTAGATATGTCTGATAATTGCATTAGGCACCCCCTGCTTCTTGTGAGTTTGAGACAGAATTTTGTAGACTTTTATCTGACATTCTTTCAAACTCTTTCTCCAAGCAGGAGACTCTTATTCTGCTTCTTCCCATATGGAAGCCACTCCCAGCTCCAGTCATACCGGTTGCCTTTTAGTCACAGCAAAAGCCATTACCCAGCCATGCCTGGCAGGACAGTGTGCACAGGCTGTTCGTCTCCTCCAAAAGTGCAGGAGCAAATACACTACCAGAGATTAAAAAACCTCTCTTTTAAGGAAGCAAGCTCATTGCACAAGCACAAGCAAATACAACACAATCAACACGAGATGGCCCCAAGCTACACAATCTGAATTGGGGAATGTCCATGGTCAAGAGAACAAGGCCCTTGGCTTCAGCCTGTCATTAACAGAAAATATACTGTGATTAAGTGAATAAGCAAATATTGAAAAGTCTTTGGTGGTCTCATGGCCAGTGCAGAGCAGCCTGATGGAAAGTCATTAGTTAATACATCGACGTTTTGTTTTGCAAAACCAAATTCAAATCCGTATCTGGCTCATCTGACCTTACAACTCAAACAAGCACAGACATCTGTGGAAAACCTCCAAAATCTGTCTGTCCCTGAAGGGAGAGGTGGGAATTTTGGCTTTGTGTAGGGCCTGTCTTTTCCATGGCTGTATTTGGTCTTTCAACAGGAGGTCTGTAAGAGCCCTCCTCAGTGGAGGACTGGAAGATGACACTGAACTGTCACCGCCAGTTTCAGGAAAATCAGAATATGATGTGGGATAAACTGAAATTATCGGAATGCTGGCTGTTAACGAAAATAATTTCTGCATTATGCAGTTGTCCTTTTCCAAGAGCTGCTGGTGCCGGGTTCTTCAGAGCAGTTGCTTCCAGTCTTCTCAGGTCCATGGATTACTGTCAGTGTTCATGGATGAAGAGGTGCTACCAGTGCTCACTAGTCAGCATGTCTAAAGGTGCTCACACTGGCCAAGAGCAGGCTTGGGTCATCTAGGTCCCTGTGTCCTTTGCTCTGTGTATTTACATTGCAGCCTGCAGCTCAGCCCACCAAAGGGAAGAGTGTTATCCAGCACCAGGCAACTCTGTCCAGAGGATGGAGCTGGTGAGGGCAAGTCAGCATTAGGAGGCAATTCTAATTCCTTTCAGTTGATGAGGAACCTCTTCTTGACACAGTCTGGTTTTGCTCAGGAGCAGAAACAGCTGGTTGCACATGCACAGGTGCCACTAGGGATGTGCTCAAAAACTTGAAGGGTTAATAAAATACCCTGCAGATGGTTTATGGGCTTTCTCGGTGTTTTTTAAAGCCTTCATTCATCTCCTTTCCTTGTCCCCTATCCACTCCCACCTCCTCATATATCCCTTAGGGCAGAGCTGCTAGGGAGCCTGAACTCCACAGTATGTGTGTGTGCATGTGGCTCCTGGCGAGGAGGCTGGGTGGTAAAATCACTTCAAAGGGGCTGCAGCACCAGTGAGCTGCAAAAGGGTGTAATTACTGACCTCGCTGAACCACCCTCCCAGGCTGTTTGAAGTAGCTCAAGAGCAGAGCAGCATCAAAGGGGAGCACCTTGTAGGAGCTGGAGAAGGAGGGCAGGAGCCACTGCAAGCACATCCCAGAGAGTCAAGAACAAACTTAAGGGCATTTTACACCTGCCACCTCAAGCGCTTGCTGAAGATCAGGACCTCTTGCTTCTGATCCTGGGAAGAACTCCCAGGCAACTCTGCCAGCACACAAGTGGGGTAGATGCCTTTACCATGTAGTGGCTAAGATTAAGAATTTAGGGTTAAATGGGTCATGGGGGTTGGATTAGATGACCTTTGGAGGTCCCTTCCAACTGGGGGCATTCTGTGATTAAAGCACTGGGAGGGGTGTCCTGAAATGAAGATCCCCCTGCACTTAGAAAACACAAACTGAGCTTGCATTTGGTAAAGGAGACCAAATTTGTGTTGCACGGGAGATGATGTCAAACCATTCCTTTATGAACTACATCCCAAACCAGAGAAAAAAAAAATGTTCTTGAGCTTTGAAAAAATACAGATTTTTGGATATCAAAATTACTTTCCTTGGAAATTTGTCTCAGAACATGAGTGTAATATGAAATGAGGCATTGGAACAGGCTGCCCAGGGAGGTGGTGCAATCACCATCCCTGGAAGTGTTCAAAAAACGTGTAGACGTGGCAATTCAGGACATGATTTAGTGGTCACAGTAGTGTTAGGTGGATGTTTGGACATGATGATCTTGGAGGTTTTTTCCAACCTTGACGATTCTGTGATTCTGTGTAATATATACAAATATAAAGCATGGATATAAATAAAATCTGATTAAAATGTTGTGTTTTGTTTTAATAAAGATAGAAATAAAATGAGGTCAGATACAATAAAATCAAGATGAAGCATCTTGCAGTAAAAGTATAACTGAAATCAGGACAATGTTTCGGTACTGATAAAAATGGCCCTTTTACAAGCCCTTTAGGTAGATGCAACTGTATTCCAGCCAGTTAAATTGCTTAAAAAATAGCAATCGTATCTGATCACAGGCCTCCCATCCACACTTAACCAGATAGCACAGGATCATAGAATGGTTTGGGTTGGAAGGGACCTTAATGACCATCTCGTTTCAAGCCCCTGCCATGGGCTAGGACACCTCCCACTAGACCAGGCGGCTCAATGTCCCGTCCAAAGTGGATTTGAACACATCCAGTGATAGAGCATCCCGTGAATGGAAAGAAAAGAAACTTAACTGGTTTTTTTAACACCTTGTGGAGCACCCCACATAGCCACACAAACAGCAAAGCAATCCTGTGTGCTTCTGTAAAACATAGGCTCCTTTTTTCTTCCTCTTTAACTTACAGAATGCACATTAGATGTTTGGGGATTATTTTCTGCTTTATGATGCCTAAAAACCTTGTTTGTTTGATGTTGCTTTACAGAAGCTGCAGGTTCCATAGGGCTGATTTCCAAAACAGGAGCTGTAAGACAAATACTAAAGCTTGCAAGACTCCACCAATGCTGCCAGAGTTGCTGGAAGTAACCCCCCAGATTTCCCAGCCTGGGCTCAAGGTGTCTGGCTGAAGCCCAAAGCATGATGTGAAACCTGAAGTTCAGCCCAGTTTCATGTGTTGTAACTGATGTTGCACGGCCCTGGCAAACGCTTGCAGGTTTTGTGCTGGATGCATCCTCCTCTCCCCGGCCCCAGAGCAGTGGCTAAGGATCCCTCTGTGCTTTCTTGATGGCATCCACACTTTCGTCTCTGGGGCCACAGTAAATGGCAAACCTAATTCTTCTGATGTAAGTGAAGGAATATAGCAAGTGTTTGGCCCTAAGAAACCGAGCGTTAAATGTATCACTCCATCTCTTCACTGTCATCATCCCATGGGTGAGTCACGCCAGTTGCTAAATAAAACGTGAATTGGCAAACCGAAATGGGAATATGAATGTGGCTGGTAGTGATGAGTCAGTGAAACTCAGCCCAGCAGTCGCTGAAGTACTGGTGGGCTTGTCTCCATGGAGGAGACAAGCTTGAGGGTAACCCCAGGGGGGTGAAGAGAAAAAAAAAACCCTCCTCAAGATGGCTGCTTGACTGTGTAAATTTATGGCACAGCAAGTGGATTTCATGAATAAATTAACTATTGCAAATTGTTCACCAAGAAAGTAATTAAGTCAGTTCATGTTACCAAAGCATGAGGCAAATTGGGCACCTCTTGGAGACTCCATGGCTGGAGTCTGCAGACAGTGCTGTCCCGTGCTGTCCCACGCTGCCTTCCAGGTTGGATTCAGAGAGTCCTACTCAGGCATGTAAACACTGTTCAGCCTTGGCAAACTGCTGTGCTCTTGTTGTTTCATGATGCGAATTCTTTCCAGGAGCTGTTGTAAACAGTCAAACCTCTTGCTATCTCTGTTAATCTTTCCATCTAGAGCCAGCCTGGGGAGCACAACAGCCCCCTCAGAGGTGAAGGTTGCTCTTGGTTCTCTTTTTCACACAGCTCTGTCCCAGAACTGCAAGGACCCAAGACAAGGAAAGGCCAAGAGCACACCCTTCCCAAATGTCACATTATAGACATTGCTTCCAACTGGCAGCCACCTCCAAACATCTCCAATTGGTCGGTAGGGCAAAGCAAATGTAAATCACACATAAAATTCACAGGCGGGTTGCTAACCCTACAGGTTCAGGGGGTTAGATCATAGAATCACAGAATCATAGAATGGTAGGGGTTGGAAGAGACCTCTGGAGATCACTGAGTCCAACCTCCATGCCAGAGCAGGAATACCCAGGGCAGGCCACACAGGAACAGATCCATGCGGGTCTGGAAAGTCTCCAGAACCGGAGACTCCACAACCTCTCTGGGCAGCCTGGGACAGGCTCTGACACCCTCACACCAAAGTAGTTTTTCCTCATGTTGAGGTGGAACTTCTGTTTCCCCTTGCGACCATTGCCCTCATCCTCTCCCAGGCCACCACTGAAAAGAGACTGGCCCTGTCTACTTGACACCCACCCTTCAGATATTTGTAAACATTTATAAGGTCCCCTCTCAGTCTTCTCTTTTCCAGGCTAAACAGCTCCAGGGCTCTCAGCCTTTCCTCACCAGAGAGATGTTCCAGTCCCTTCATCATCTTTGTAGCATCCATTGGACTCTCTCCAGTATTTCCCCGTCCCTCTTGAACTGGGGAGACCAGAACTGAACACAACACTCCAGATGTAGTCTCAACTAGTGCAGATTAGAGGGGAAGGAGAACCCTTGACCTGCTGGCCACACTCTTTTTTTATGCACCCCAGGAAAGATGGAGACCTTCAGCTCCAGCCCTAGCTCATTAGCTCCATGAAGAGGAAGGTCTCCTTTCTTGCTCTTTAGCAGACGTTTACCGCCTCCTTTAGGCAGGCAGTTTCACCCCCAACTGGCAATCAATGAGCCACAACTGGTGGTCTTGGAGTTAATCCCATTTTCAAGCTGGTGCAGCTCTGCTGGTATGAAACCAAAAGGTCTTTGCAAGTGTTTTGGTGTCAGCTGGTCCCTGCTGCCACCATCAGAGAAACTACTGGAAAACCTCCTACTGACTCCAGTGAGAGAAATCAAAACTAGCAAATCCAGTATCTTTAGTGATTTCACTTGTCTACAAGATGACTCTACAACAGCACTGGACTGGGTCTGGCTTGGGACAACCTCTGTATTCAGGGCAAAACCCTGCATTAAATGACACCTTCCTCACCCACCAGTTTAAATCTAGCTCAGACAGTCTGAGAATGCCAAAATATCAAGGATTTCTGACAAGCAGGGCAATATTTCTGAGCATCTGCAGCCGTCCTTCACCTTCTAGTTTGGACATTGCCATTATTAAACATTCCTCCCCCCAGCCTGCAAGTGAATGGGGCAGCTCTCAGGGAACCTGAGCTGAACCCCAGTGAAGAGTGGTGCTTGCTACAACCAGAGCTCTGAGAAAAGAGGCAGCAGAGCATCTGAGCTTGCTTCTCGTGGAGCCTGACTCCAGAGAAACCCATCACGACAGAGCACAGCCAGTCAGGCCTCCAGTTGGTTTCAAAGTTGATGATTCAGACATGGATATGTCATCAAGACCTCCTTTCACTACCACCCTGTGCCACCTCATCCAAGCTCTTTACTGTTTCAGTATCGCCTTTTCCAGGTTTTGGCTTTGCCACCTGCCTTTCTCTCACCAGTTCTTGAGTTCTCTCACCAGCCTTCTAGCTTTGACCCCCAGATTGAGGTTTCTTACACAGGAAACTTCCCTGGGACATAGGTCTCATGCTGATTTGCCCATGTACGCTCTGCTACTGCTACTTCCAGCCTCTTCTGAGGCTTTATGAAGTTCAACATCTTTCATATGGGGCTGAATTTAATTCCCACTGCTGGAGCTGGAGACCAGCATTTACCAACTGATGAGTATCCGGGTTGTTATTTACTGGGGTTATGGTTCTGCCCGTAGTTGCTCACTGAGGGGAAGAGACCACCACACAAGACTCGGAGTGGGGAGAGACCCCATCTGAAGAACCCAGGTCCACATTCTTGGAAGATACATTTTTACTTCAGGAGGCCATGGGAAGTTGGAGCCTGGGCACATCTGAAGAGCTGGGCTTTAGAAAGAACAGTGAAAGAGATGAATTATAACCCTATTTCACAGGTAGGAACTGGGCATGGGAATGATCTTCTAGATCATCCACAGCAAAGCTGGCCTTTGGATCCAGATCTCCTGAATTCAGCACAATACCTTAACCATGACGGACTTTCATGCTGCCCATATTCACAGGATGAGCCACTGCCCAGATTCTGCAGCTACCCATGGCTGCAGCTTGCTGGCAAAAGCAAAAGAAAACCACCCCCCTCCCTCCCCAGCATCTTGATCCACTCTGGTCCGGGGGGACTGGGAGCAAACAAGCCCCCTGAGCATCTGCTGGGATCCTTCCTGAAATGAGCTTTTTTCCTGCACTGTGCTGCTACATTTCAAACTCTCTCCTCGCCCGCTGCGGAGGTGTCACAACATGCCTGCGTCTGAGCCCTTGGAGAGAGGGCTGGAGGAAGAGGAGACTGTGGTAAGCAAACGCTTTGAGCCGTCTCCCACTGGCTCCAGCCCTCGCACATCAGTGCAGCCCTTTCCTGGGGGTGGTTAATCCACACCCCCCTCAGGAGACCACATCAGCCCTGCTGAGAGCTTCATCTCACAGCTGAGATAAGGGGCTCAAGGAGAGGAGTGGTGTGCGGAGGGCTGGCTGGTGGTAGGGGGATTGTTTTGTGCTCTCTCTCATCCATTCCCCTGCTCATCTCTAAAGGGAAGGCAGGAGCCTGTAATTTGTGGGGATGAAGAGGCTGGTTCCTTGGGTGGTTAGAGCCTTGGAGACTGGAAGTTCCTCCCAAGCAGTGTCTGCCACCACAGCTCTGGGCTTGGGTTACTTACTGGGAGGTCTTCAAAACAGGAGAGTGGAGGTGGGGAGCAAAACAGAATTGTAAGCC
This sequence comes from Megaceryle maxima, assembly GCA_024605025.1. Taxonomy (NCBI): domain Eukaryota; kingdom Metazoa; phylum Chordata; class Aves; order Coraciiformes; family Cerylidae; genus Megaceryle; species Megaceryle maxima. The sequence continues at coordinate 87,174 of JANHGN010015959.1, forward strand.
CCTTCCTCTACTGCACTGCCTGTCACACAAAGTGATCTAAAGAGAAGGGCAGTGGGATCTCCCCTGGAAAGCACACACCACAGCCTGGCATGGTCCTTGAGAGCTCAAGCTGCACACTGTCTGGGGCACTGGCAGCTGGTCTTGGGCAAAACTGTCATATAATATTGAAATACTCAATAACACTGCTGTTCTTTGCAGTGCAGAGCCCCTCAGTTAGGAGACTGGCCCTACCTCAAAGGCAAGACGTGAAATGGGAAGCCTGGAAAGGAAATGATTGAAGCAAAGCACAGAGAGAACGAGGTGCTCTCTTGTGAGTCTGAGGCCGTTACCTCCCCTAGTAAACTGCACCATCTCCATCCCAGGAAGGCAGACAAGTGTAATAGCACACGGGTCTGCAGAGCCTTTGTGCTTCTCCCCTGGAAGGGACAGGAGGCCAGACCAGATGGGCCACCTGCAAGCTGACCAGGAGGTGCATTATGGGAAGACCAGTCCCAAATCCATGATGCCTCCTCTGCAGCATCCACCTGGCTCAGCACTGGACCCTGCCTGGAAACGGGAACAGAAACATTCCTTGATCCAGTAAGAGTTAAATCACCATGTTCCTTCCTCTGCATCTCCCCCTTTCCTCCAGCAGGAAAGTTGTCCTTTTTCTTCCCCCCCGCAGCACAGAGGCCTTTGCAATCCGAAGGGTTCCCGGTATATGGAGCTGCCATGAATGAACAAAACCACTCACTAGTCACAAGCACAGACAATGTCACCCTCCAGCCCTTCTCACCAGGCTGTGTGTCCAGGCTCTGCTTCTCCTATGTCGATTCGCTCCTCACAAAGCAAGGATGATAGTAGTTCTAGTTCGACCCTTGCACCTCTTCCCAGAAAAGAGGAAACTTTCTCACTGGGAAGAAAAATAAATGTTTCATTTTCTCTGTTTTTCTGGGAAAGCATCCAGACACAAGGAAGGAGGAAAAAAAAAACCTCAAGTCCCAATATTCCCTGTTTCAGATCAACTGGAAAAATAAAGTTCATTCTTGGAAAGAGAGCAAAGGAAATGGTTTAATCTCAGACTGGTTCCAGTTCCAAACTGGTTTTGCTTGTGCACACACAGAGCCCCTCCCAAGCACCCTAGTAGTTTCCCAGGGGAGAGAACCTCTTTAGAATCAGCAGTGCAATTCATGATGGGTCCTGCTGCCCCAGAGCTGTAATTTGCCCTGTGTACTTCAGACATCAGCATCCCTAGACCCTAAAAAGTCCCCCTCTGACAGTACTGGGGTGGAGCACCATGCTAGTGGTGGTGGGAACTGCAGCCTCTAGAAAGAACCAGGACACTCCAAGGTTCCAAATCCATCTGTGACAATTAAAACAACATCAGTAATGCTCTGTCCTCAGAAAAGCCAAGGGAATTGTAATGATCAAATACACTCACGCTCTCACAAGGGCTGTGAAACACAGAAACGGGGTCCAACTCCCCTCTCATCAGCGCCAATATAAACCTGAAGTAAATCCACTAAAATTTATACTGGCCTGAGTAAAAGGAGCTTCCAGCCAAGTAACTTTTCCTGTCCTTGACAGCAGGCTTCTCCTTCACTGAATTTTTCTGCCACGGCTAAAGCATTAGCACTGTGGATGCCCCAGCAGCATCAGGAGGGTGCCAGCAGAACCTTCCCAAGAGCAAAAGCTGTCTGGGGATCCACATGGCCATGGGGTGGCTGTGCTACCTGAAAACCCAGAAATGCAACAAAGCTGCCAAGAGGGCTGTGCTCAGAGGCAAATGCCTGGTGACAAACTCACAGCCAGGACTCCGGGAGCCTTTGCAGCTGAAACACTTTGCACTGCATCATAGAACTTTCCCCCCCAAAGGGCATCAGCCCTTGGCTGCCACCTAAATTTTGATGCCAGTGACCCTGTGACCAGTACAATGGTACAAACTCCAGAGCCCCGAGAAACAGCTGACCTGCTATCAGCTGTGATGGGCATCTCAGAGGACTCCATTCCAGGCTGCTTGTCCCACCAGTAGACCCCAGTTTACACTCTAGGAACTATTACATTCATAATGATCAGCTCCAAATGTTACTTGTTGGTTAAATCAGATGAAAATTTCCAACTGCAATTTCCATCCCAGGCGGTAGAAGCAAGAGCTAGAGGATCAGGGCTACAAGGCAGCTCAAACGCCATGATGCCAAGACAGTACCGAGCTGGTTATGTCCCTGCCCCTGCTCTGTACGGCTGCCAGCTCCCGTGACCAGCCTGCTCGAAGGCTGGCGACCAGAGCCCTAGCCACAGCAAGCGCCTGTCTCTGGAGGGCCCTCCCAGGAGGAAATGTGGTTTCACAGTGGCTGCTTGTCCGTGGGATCTATTTGGAGACAGGACCCCGCCCTCCCAAGGGCTTGATGGATGACCAGCCAGGAGGATAAAAGGCTTTCCTCTTAAAGAAACCCAGCTAAATATAAACCCTTGTTGGCTTTAATGTGTCTCGAGCACTAACTGAAACCATCTGCAATGGTAGATCTGCTCTCCCAGGACCAGCCATTGTCTCACATGCAGATCTGGACCCCAGAAGCTCCAGAAGCCAGTAACAGGCTAACAAAGATGGGAGATGTAGCCTGGGTGATGGTGCAGCAGAGCCTTTGAGCTGCTCCAGGCTCCCAGTGTCCCGTGGGAGCCGGCTAAGAAGTAGAGCACTCCTGAGGCTGTTTAAATGCATGTCAGGGGCTGGTTTAGCCTGAACATTGCTTGGGGGAATGCAAAAGCAGCTCATCACTTCTTCCCTTTCTCCCATTGTCTTCCCAGAGGCTGCTCCCTCGGGAAGCAGGGCAGTCTCCAGTTGGACGGCCAGAGCTGAAGTCTCTTGGCAGAACAAAGTGGAAGGAACTCCAGCTTTGACAACCCCTCCTCAGCTCAGCAGTGAGGGGTTTCCTAGAAGGCAGGGCTGGCCTAGTGAGCCTGTTAGAGGAAATCTGTAGAGGAATCTGGAGCTAATAAACATTTATTAGCCCCGAGGTGCAGTACAGTGAGAAGTTTGGTTTAGCCAAAAGCTGGAAGGAGAAACCTGGCTTGTTCTACCAACAGCTTGTGGTGAAACTGGTGGAATGAGTAGCTTTCCTGCACCGACATGGGAAAGACTTGAGGATGGATGGTTAGGTAAGAGCCCTCCCAGGGCTTGGATGTAACTGGCCTGCACTGGAGGGAAGCTCTCATGACCTCTTGCTGATGGGCTTGAGCAAGGAGGACAGAAGCAGTAGCCTGTGCCTGCCTCTTGTCACCTGTTGCTGATGTTCTGTCAGTGGCATGGTGCTATTTGACCCAGGAGGTGCTAAGCAAGCCCAACACCAGGTCAGACAAATGGAAAATGAAGATACTTGCACATTGCTTTAAAGAAATAGAAGCTCCATTTTCAGTACATCTCTGGGCAACTAGGCCAGCTCCCAGCTTCGCAAGTGCTCCAGAGATGGAACTGGGCCCACCACTAGTGCCACAAGTCTACGCACATTATTTAGACATCAAACTCAGTTCTTCAGTGCAAACCACCTGAGGATTAGACCCTGCCAGCAGAGTAAGAAGGTGCACAGGGGACATCCACCTGCTCCACAGAAAGCACTGTTCCTCCAGGGCAGGCCACCCGCTCCCCCTGCTCTCCCCACCCTCCGCCGCCACACTGACTGGCGCTCTCGCAGCCTCACGCAGGGAGAGCTGTGGTCTGCGCTGTGCCAGGGCTCCCTGCCAGCCTTTGCCAATGGCTCCTACGCCTCTGAGCCCAGTTTAGAAGCCTCGTTTTACTGCTTCCCAAACACAGCGGGTTCGGCTCAGTGCACCTTCTCCGGTTTACTCTGCGGAGGATGCAGGCTTGAAATAGAAAAAGGAAGGGACACCTAAAAATAAAATATAATTACAGAGGGAAAGGGTGTTTGGAGTTCAGAGCTCTTGGCCCTGCTGGTAAGCAGCAACCCAGGCTCCAGGCTCACTGTGCCTATAATGGGCAGATTTTAACCTCTCAGGAAAGATCCTAGATACCAGTAGCTGCCTTGAGCCCCAAAAGCCCAAAAGAAGCCCTGTGGCAGTCAGAGAGAGCACGGTGAGGTGTCTGTACCAGCCAAACACACACTGTTGTGTCCCAAGCAAGCAGAGAGCTCACTTCGGCCCTTTGGGACACCATCTACAAGTAGTATGGAGAGCCCCGAGGTCACCCCGCGGAGCTGAGGCAACAGCCTCAGTGAGGTTTATCAGTGCTGCCCTTGGGGTGCAGGTACCTGCCTCACTCCCTCAGCTGACAGTATGTGGGGTATGAAGAGTTTCTACCAGTTTTGGGGGAACATGAGAGCAAGCAGTGGGCTGAATCTGAGGCAGCTGGAGTCCTCTGCTCAGTACCTGTCCTTACATGAGCCTGACAGAGAACCAAAGGTGATGAGAGATGTTTCTCTACTGGTGTGTGACCACAGCTGGTGAAGGAAAAGCTCTATGCCCAACTGGCTGCTCCATGCATGGAAGGGGTTTGCTGAGCCCCTGACCCCTCCACTAACCCGCAGGATCAAGGAGTTCAGACTTTCCAGGGCAGAGCAAGGAGGACAGAGGCAGCAGCCTGTGCCTACCACCAAAACAACACACTAAAGGGACTTCCCCGGGGTGGCTCAGATCCACCCTGCTGGTGTCAGTAAATTTGATTCTGTTGAGCTGAAAAGAATTGGGAATGTGCTGTCATCTGTGCATGTTGCCTGCAGAACAGTTATACCAGGAACGTGTTTGGCCCTGAAACCTTGGATATAAAGATGGAAAGGCAGCACAGAGGCTCCTGCTTCGAATGATCATGAACAGGTGAAAGGCAACAAGGAGTTACATCATTTAAGTCCTGATTGCTACTGCTCTGATATAATTTAAATATTTTCCTGCTACCTCATTGTCCTAAGACTTAACAAATGGCTTTCTCACTACCTCCTTTTCACAGGCGACGGACTCCAAGGAGGAAACAAGTGTCTTTTGGAGTGAATGGCCAAGAAAAAGTAGTCCTGAGGCTGTTTGTCTGCACTGACTGCAAATTCACATCTCCTTCCTTCTCCCACCGAAACGGATCCACCTTTGGGATGGAGCACAGGAGCCATGCAGCAATTCCTCTTATCAGTTTTGGATAAGTAGTATCCTGAGCTATCGCAACGCAATTAATGACCTAAGCCATCAGGTTTGGATCTGGTCTGGCTGAGACCATCTCCAGTAGCATCATGTCCCCACTCCTAGCCTGCCTGTGAGTGACTCAGAGGGAAGAGCATCACCCGCTGAATCATCAGCAGAACTTCCTGCACAAGCTGGCTCCATGGGGAGAAGTCCCAGGCAGAAATCAACTGACCAAGCCAAACACCTCTTGGCTTGCAGGAGCTGCAGGGCTGCTGGCCAAGAAATTACAGGGCCTGTTCTGTGTGTCTCTGCTCAGTAACACTCTGATGGAGAGAATTCTTCTTCATTGGTGTTTCCTGACTTTCTACAGGTGATTAGCAAGCGTGCGAAGACCCTAGGTTATCCCAGGAATTAGCTCGGTGACAGCTCTTGTACAAATCTGTCACAGAGACAGCCCCTTCCCCACAGACAGAGGGGAACCAAAGCACTGGGAGAAGTGATTTGCCCAAGGCCACACAGCCAGCTGCCCGCTGAGCTCGGAAGAGCAACCACCTCCCCACATCAGCTCCAGGCCCGTGTTTGACCCCACAGACATTACAGCCTCCAGCTGAATTCTGCTACACTGGGCATTCGAGGTGCGCTCAGTGGCACTGCAACCCAGCAGTGGTTTCACAGAGGAGCAAGATAGGACAGGCAGGGCTTCCCCTGTGCCTTCCCTGGTCCTTTCCCTTTGCCTGAGGAGGTCCGGTTATCTCATCTCCTCAGCCCGATAGTCTCCGTCTGTCCGTCTGGGCAGGACAGAAGCTCTGCCTGTTGACTGCACACTGTCTGCGTCTGTCTGGCAGCCTTGTCTCTCCCTTGTTCCACCAGCTGCTCCCAGCAGTGTCTATCTGTCCGTCTCCCCGCTCAGGAGAGTGAGCCTGGCTCCCCGCTGCCGCGCCTCCGGCATTCTGGCAGCACTGCTCCATGTGTGGGAGGAGGTGGTGGAATAAGGGAAGAGCTCAGAGTTTAACACGACACAAACCGGATGCTGCAGCAGCTTTACCAGCCACGGGAGGTGAAGAACCTGCCTGGCTGAGGAGCCCGGGCAGGGGCAGGCACAAGCCTTGGCTGTTGACCTGGGCACTCGTGCAGCCGTGAGCACATCACACAACATGAATGCAGATTTGCACACCCGGTCAGGGATATCGCCAGTGCCACCCTCCCTCTCCCTCAGAGCAAGGTGAACCTGCATGTGCCAGACGCCGGGTCAGTCAGAACCCAGCAGCAATATAGATCGTGAGCCTGGATCTAATGGTGCAAAGTGGATGAAAGCTGGTAACAACAGGCAAACTTGTTGTGTGGTGGTATTATGGCTTTACTTGATGCAGGCACTAACAGGGGTCCTCTGTCAGTAATAAAGGGAGGTGCCCTGATGATGACTTCCAGAATAAGACCCCCCCACACCTTTTTATCCAGCCCTTTTCTCCAACAAGTGCTTTAGGACAGGTATTTTCCACTGGGCTTTCAAAAGCTGGTCTACTGCTGGGAGCTGAGGTGGGACTGCAGGAGGAAGTCATTCCCAGAACAGTAAAAGTAGAAAAATAAAAATCATTGCACTAGAAAAAAAGTCTGATTTGATGGTTACCAATGAAGGAGGTATCAGAGTCCTCACAGCCACAGAGAGCACCCCTAACTCCCATCTAAAGCCAGGTACTACGCACCACTGACAACAGTCTGGCCACTTGACCCGCACCTGTTAGTTATCAATAAGATCCCAATTCTCATAAGATTCTCATGAATGTGCAAATTGAAAGTTGTGGGCTGAAAGTGCTGGGCTGTCTGACACCACTCTGCAGCCACTGAGGAGTTACTGCTCTTAGGCTGCAATGGCTGCGCCCTGTCTGCCTCAACCCCGGGGGCCTCAGGCAGAGCCCACTGACTCCAGCAGGCTGTGGTTGACACAAGTGATGAGACCAAACCCTGGCTTGATGTAGTTTCCACTCTCAGCAGTGCAGCCTCAGCACTTGTTTTCAAAAGCAGCATGTTGACATCGTTCCTCTCAAGCTGACCCCGATCTGTCCCCCAGATGACAGAAATAATCACAGGAAAAGCTGTGAAAGAGAAGACTCTTGCAGTTGTCTCCAGCTCATCTCTCAAGGCTCAGCAGAAGACAGTCTCCTCAGGGCCTTTCCTAGTGACCCTGGTGATGGGATTTCTTCCAGGGTTACAGGAACATGCCAAAGGCTCAATGGGCTCGTGGGTTTTGTGACAGTCATTCTGTATTTCCCCTCTCTTTGATCCCTTTATTTCCAGTTATTTAGCTCTCTGTACCCCCTAAAAAATCTTTCTTCCTCCTTGGGCATCTTCCAAGAATGTGTATCAGCCTCTCCCCACCATCTGATTCAGCCTTTTGTCACAAACCAGTCCCTCAAGCTCCGGACCAGTTTACTACTGTCCTCTGAACTCTCTCAGTGGTCATCATCCGTATGGAAGGCTAAAATTTCCACAGGGTTTACTGCCTGCAGTCAGAACCAGATTTTCAACAAATTGCAGCACACCAGCTTGGAGCTGGTCACAAGAACAGCCACCTATTCAAAGCCATCTACTCCTTCAGGGAGTAGATAAGATGTAGGTCCTTCAGAAAATACATCCACTCTCTCCCTGCTCCCAACACCATCACGCAGACACCTTCACATCCCTGGCACCTCTCAGCACTTGTCCCCAGAGTCGTGCGATGAATTTCCTATTTTAATTAGGGCGCCGAGGGGCTACCATTACGGAAATTAAAAGAAGAAACCCATGACTTCTTGAACTGTAAGAGATCCTACAGCCAACCCGAGAGTCCTTCTCCAAAAAGGGGAAATCCTGAGCATTGTTTTCACAGACTCACAGAGCTCTGGGGCGGGTCTGGTCGATTTTAGTGAAAAGAACAAAACCAGAGAGAGCTTGGCTTGAACCGATTAACCCGAAGTCCTGTTAGAGTAGGAGGCAGAGCCTCCTGTTGCTGGCTGCCCATATTGCAGGCAGAAGATGATTAAAGCACTCCCTCAGTAAGTGCACGGCACAATATTAAAAGAAATAAATAAAATTTTGCAGCCTACTGGTGACATTTTTAACCATCAACTCCCACTGCCAAACGGTGACATAAGAGCTGCTGAGCCGTGGGTGCTGCTGGCAGCCCAAGGGTTAAGCCGGGTTAGTCATGTCCGGGCAGAGCCAGGGGCAGATGCCTGCCCCGGAACACTAGATGATGGAAGGCCAGTGCCATCTATGGGCCACATCCTGCCTTGGCTGCTCTCCAAGCTCATTTGGGATAAGGGGTCTGTCTCAAGGGACCGCTGCTCTGAGCTGTCAACAGCCAGCTAAGAACAGGGGAACCAAGTTCAACAAGGGCAAGTGCAGGGTCCTGCACCTGGAGAGGAATAGCCCCCTACACCAGTACACGGGAGGGGCTGAGCTGCTGGGAAGCAGCTCTGCAGAGAAGGACCTGGGAGTGCTGGTGTACAAGTTGCCCATCAGCCAGCAACATCACCCTGTGGCCAAGAAAGCAAATGGTCTCTTCAGGTGCATGAGGAAGAGTGTGGGCAGCAGGTCGAGGGGGGTTCTCCTCCTCCTCTACTCTGCACTGTGGAGGCCATATCCGGAGTACTGCATCCAGTTCTGGGCTCCCCAGTTCAAGACAGTCCATCAGAGGCTGGGAAGATGCTGAGGGGCTGGAGCATCTCTGTGCCCAGGACAGGCTGAGAGCCCTGGGGCTGTTCAGCTGCAGAAGAGCAGCCTGACAGGGGAGCTGAACAATGCTGAGCAAGAGACAAAGGGTCCCCAGAGGGCAAAAGGATGGGGACAGACTCTTGTCAGTGCTGCCCAGCGACAGGACAAGGGTCACTGGGCTCCAGCTGCAACCCAGGAGGTTCCACCTGCACAGGAGGGGAAAGTTCTTTGGTGTGAGGGTGTCAGAGCCTGGCCCAGGCTGCCCAGAGAGGTTGCGGAGTCACTGCACTGCTGGGCCCCCTGCTCTGGGTGCCCCTGCTGGATGGAGCAGGGAGGTGGCACCAGAGCATCTCCAGAGGTCCCTTCCAGCTCCCACCATGCTGGGATTCTGTGGCCTTTTCCCTACTCTAGAAAAGGAACACTGACAACCTAACTGCAAGAAAGTAGTAAGCCAGGTACCATTTTATTGCCTGCTGGCTACCAGCCACAGCTCTGTGTGATTCTAGAAGCAACATACAGCAAAGTATAGCAAAGCCATTGTCTAAACAGCAGCTCCCAAGATGTTCAGATTGTTGGTTTCCAATGCCAGCATTAAGTAAGAAACAGAGCAGCTCAACCAGAAAGTGATTTATCTCCCTGGAAGGAGAGTAATTGGTCTGCATGGAAAACTCCCTGCTGGGATGGAAAGCAAACAAGTATCTTGATGCAGTGTATTGGCTCATCAGCAACACGATGAAGTTGCCAACAAATGAGGTTTGCTGACATCTTGTTTCTCTCTGGCTGCTCCAAGGGGTCAAACTGCATCTCCAGAGATGGGAGAAATGCAACTGAAACTTCCTATTCCCACTTCTCTGCCCAAGAAACTGTCCTCGGGTCAGAGTGGTGAAAGGATGTACAGCCAGATGCAGATGTCCCTGGTGTGGATCAACTGGGGGAACCCTGAAAAGAGTAGATGGTACATCTGTCTTCTGGCTAGTGTGACATGTATGATGCTGCACCACATAGCTGTAGTTGCACCTCCATGCAGCTGATCCCTGGTCAAACCAAGGCTGTGATTGCTTTCATTTATATCTCAAACACCTCTGCTGGGTTATGCCCCTCTAGAGATCAGTCCACACTACACTGATTCCTCTACAGAAGACTCAGCATTTGCCAGAATGAGACAATCAACAGTGACTGAGGATCTTTTTGTGCTAGATGTGAAAACCAAGCACTGTGACACCCTTTCAGGTGACACTTGGGCTGAAATATAAACCCACTGACCTACCCTGTTCAGCCCAGTTGAGAGGTGGGAGGGAGTGACAGCATCTGACAAGTGCACAGATCCCTTCGCCTCCCAGGCGACCTCTTCCTCCACTTGGTAGCATACCTGTTATTATGTTAAAGATTGATCTTGATCTCGTTTATAAGCCCTAACTCAGACTCCTGACTAATCTCCACTTAAAGACACTTGCTATGGAAGAGCCCGAGATATAATCACCTACCCAAGCACCAGGGGAAATGAAGACAAAGAAAATGAAAGTCACCGTCGCTTCCCACTGTTCAGTCAGCTCCCACTTAACCGCCCCCACTGAATGGAGCAGCGCTAAAGCTCGTTGGCTTCCAAAGATTGTCTAGAGCCTCACGCAGCTCAGCACATTCATTCATTCCTTCCCTGATTAATCTGGACACATAACAGACTATGTGATCTAGCTCCAGAAGACACTCTTTTTTTTTCTTTTTTTTTTTTTTTTTTGATGCTGGCTACTAATACATGATGTAGGACTCTCATAGCTAGGGAATCTTGCAGATATGTGTACAAAGCAGGCACAAGTTCAGAAGTATTTTACCACCATTCAGCACAAGAGCTAATTGTGACAGTGGAGAGGGTGTCATGTCCAGTTTAGCAGCTCGCTTTGAATTTGAAATCTTTTCCTGTAGCAAACTCGGGTGAGCCTTTGAGATCCATTCACTTCCTGGGGATGTTTTCATTTCCTTTTGTTTTCTCCCTTTTTGCTACACTTCTGCTGTCATCCCAGGCTCAGGTCTGGGTGTTTTCTTGTGGTGTGTGGGCAGGAGCCCAGGGGAGGGGAGAAAACACAGATGTAATTACAGGGGATGCTCTCAAAAATAGAGTTCCTCTCCCCTTGTCCCCGAGATGGTGTGTGCAGTAGGTGTTCTAGTTCTTTCCATAGTTTTGGAACAACAGGAGGGCGGAGTTACCGGCAGATGGACTGTGTTAGCTGGGTTTCAACCGAGCTCAAAGTTACACAGTCATCACAATAGAAACAACTGAAGTAATTGGACATATTTAGCTTCCTTTCCTTCCTGCTCCCCAGCTGTGCCTTTCCCTCTAGTGTTCTTTATAGGAATATCAACCACCTATTCCTTCCCTGCAGATCCTCAGCGTGGCCATAACACGACCACATCCTGCCCCAAACAGTGACACCAAAAAAGAAAAGCCAGAACTGCCAGTGCTCAGCTGGGGAAGAGGAACAGCAGTGATGGACCCATTCCTGGAGATGGATGCAGAAGATCTTGGCAATGAAGAAAAAGAGGCACCCGCTGCCTCATCGTGGTGAAAACTCTTATTGTGACCAGTATTGCAGAAGTCTGGAAAAAACCACAGAGAAGGAAGGGCCTTGTGGTTCGCCAAATGAAATGGCCCAGGGACAGAATGAGTGAAAGATGGAGTAGTTTGGAGCACATCAGAGGTCTGGTTCAGTGCAGTCCCTACAAACACAGTAAGGGTACAGCTGAGGGCAGCACAATGAAGGGCAGGACTGAGCAGCAGCAGCTTAATGGCACAAGCAGCATGGCAGCAGGACCCCTGCGCCTGCCTCTTTTGTCTGTTTTCCACACTGCAAAATGAAAGTTTGTACAACAGCAGGTCCCAAAGAGCTTGGAGAGGTTGGCTGCTCACTAACAAAAACTGCATCTCCAGAGCACAAAGAGCGTGATGAAAGAGACTGAGGGTTGGGGCTGTTCAGCCTGGAGAAGGCTCCAGGGAGACCTTCTCGTAGCCTTTCAGAAAGATGGGGACAGACTTTTGAGCAGGGCCTATGGGGACAGGACAAGGGGTGGTGGTTTAAACTGAAAAAGGGACCTTTATAGTGGAGAGAAGGAAGGAATTTTTTATGCTGAGGGTGGTGAGAGCCTGGCCCGGGTTGCCAAGAGAGGTGGTCACTGCCCCATCCCTGGAACCATTCCAGGTGAGGTTGGCCAGGGCTTTGAGCAACCTACTCTCGTCAGACATCTCCCTCCAGGGGGTTGGACTAGATAAGCCTGTAAAGTCCCTTCCCACCCAAACCAGTCTGTGATTCTACAATATGAGGCAGTAGTTCACAGTCTGTTGTCACATCCATTCTAAAGTCTCATTTTTTATCTATAAAAACTTGCCTTGCCCTGGGCAGAAGTTCAACTTGGAAAGCTTCCATGACAGAAACTTTACTTTCCTTCTTTTGAAGAAATTCAGAGAAAAACATAATTTAGCTACGTCCAAAGGAAAACGAACATGTTCCATTGGCAGATGCTGTGAAGGTCCTGGCCGGGCTTGCGCTAGGCTAGAGGAGCAAAGTACAGCGAGCACTCCCAAGAAAGGCCCTTTGCAGGTCTTGTTCTTTGTGAGGGTCAGCACCTCTGAGACCTTCATATTCAGAGTCTGGACTCAGGGATGAGGAGGGGAGAGTGTTTTAACTATTCTCTGTTTCTTGACATTGATGGGAGTGTTGGGATAACATACTATTAAAGCAGCCCTGAGGCTGCTCTGATACGTACTGGGATGAGCAGAGGACTGAGCAGGGCCCTGGATGGCTTCAGAACACATCGGTAAACCATAATTGAACACACAGGAGGATAAATCATTTATAGAGCTGTATTTCTTTAAAGAGGTATGTAGATATCCTAATTAATGATGCCATCCATTGTTGAGGCAGTCATTAACCTCCAACATTAACCTCTGACTCCCATCAGACACATTATTGGGTTCAACTGATCTTAGATTTGATCCAGACAAGCAGTTCCTACAGCAGCTGGCACAAGATCTCAAAAATCCCTCTTGCTATGAAGTCTTCAACTACATGGAGAAACCCAGGAGGGGGTTGGGGGTAGTGTTAAGTTGAGCAGCAGTTTATTCCTACCTTAGGTCAAGGCAAAATAACAAGTGGGTTGGTTTGTTGGGGTTTTTGTTTGTTTGTTTGTTTTGGTTTTTTTGTTTGTTTGTTTTGTTTTGTTTGTTTTTTTAAATGAGAAAAGAAGGGAGCAAGAAGGCACCAGTCTAGGAAAATTTACTGAAAGCACTGTCTGCTTTTTGGTAGCACTGCAATTTTTAGGTGGGCTTCAAAGCACCCATACAGAAGATAACATCTGCAGGCTTGCAGTTGCTATGAATAAATCATAGGTGACACTGTGAGGGGCCGTCGTCCTCTGGTTACCAGAGATGTTTATGGCTAGCTGTGCGACTCTCAGCTTCATTAGTGTTTGCATCCCTGAAGCACACAGAGGTCTCAGCCAAGTGTGGGACCCCCTCATCTACATAGAGAGAGACAGTCACCGCCCTGGAGAAAGCCACAGCATAGACTTGACAGAACAAGGACTGGAGGGAAACAGCAGCTTAAAGAGGGGCTGGATGTTGCACAGCAGAGCAGCACAGGGAATAAAACCCTAATCCTTTTGTCACTCTGTCCAGTTATCTACAAACTAAGTCACACTGCATTGCAAGAAGAACAAACAAACCAACCAAAAAAAAAAAAAAGGTAAAATCGGAGCAGGTGCTATTGTACAAAACTGTGCTAAAATAAGTAAAAGCAATGCTCCCAAATTAAATGCTTAAAAAACCCCTGTCTTATTAATTAGGAAGAACTCTGACATGACTCAAGTAAACCAGCATCAGTGTTCAGGGAAGTGTCTGTGATTTTTATCTTAATCAGAAGACCACCACCAAGGGCATTCCACCTCAGTTTGCTCTTTCTTTATAAGCTGAGCATCTCAAGTCCCAGGCCATGATCACCAGCACCTGAGCCTTGCTCTTGCAGCAGCCTGGCCAAACCCATTCCCCACTCTGTAACTTCCACCGAGCTACATAGAAAAGTAGAATCTCTCGAGGGAGCTGAAGCAGATATGGGTAATTAACCATTTTACAACTGAGATTATACCAAACTCAACATGCTTGACAGATGTGCTGAACTTCAGACACTGTTTTTTGAAGATCAGAGACTTCGCAGACCTCAGTCCTCCCAACAGTACAAGAAGCAAGAAGGTCTGGTCATGGAAGTACAGAGGAAAGGCTAAAAGTCTTTTAGGGTAACTCCTTCAATGAACTTCGGGTTGACAGTTGCTATCCGTTTTCACAACATACTTCAGTTGCCAGTATCTGGCAACATCCACATGTTCCTCAAGGCAGCCTCACGTGCACAGTAAACTTTCAAGTGAACATTCACCACAGGCCAGTTCTGAAAGGTTCAACCTAAAGGCAGCTCAAGTTGATACACAAGGCACAAAGATGGGTTCAAAACTAGTCCTCTGCAACATAAAGCAGCAGTTTCAATTAACTGGAGATGCAGAATATGAAAAAAAAAAATAGAAGGCATAAACTTGAGCAGAGAACATGCTTTATTGAGAAGTAGATACAAGAATAGCACATTCTACCACATCATGGGAAGAGGGTTTAGCTTCTGCACAAGACCGGCCACCTTCCCTACTCCACAAGAGATCTACTTGGTTGGATAGTTTCATGAGTATCTGTAGTTACAATACAGGAGCAAAGGGCACGAGCCAGCAAAATTCAGTAATGCCCACAAGGTACACACCATGTACTGATGATCTTTTTGGTTTTTTTTCTTCTTTAAGGAGGCAGAGAAAGGCAGATAACCAGCAGAAGAGCAGTAGAGAACTTTTCCACATTAGGATGGGTCAGTGGTTAACAGGGAATGGCTCCTACCTACCAGTACATTGCAAGTGCTTCATTTCAGACACCGTTCCATAAGGAAGCATTGGAAGGTGTAAATGAAATTGGCACTATTGTGATGCTGCCATCATCTACCCCAAGACTGTCCCCCTTTTTAATTCCACTGGAGCCATATAGGAAACTTGTGACACAAGGACAGTGGTTATACTTGAAAGCCATTGTACGATAGTTTCTTCTGGTGGTGCTGACGGGAGAGAGGAAGTAAAAGCTTTCTTTTTTTTTTTTTTTTTTTTACAAAGACGAACAAGAATGCACTGTCAGAGAAGCAAACCATCCACACAGCTAACTGGAGCTGCCACTGCTGCACAGAACGCACACTGTAGGCAATCCAACACCAGACAATTATTTGCACTGTAGAGTTTCTGTGGCTGTTTGGACAAGGCCAGCAAAAAGTCTAGCTGAATTTTTTATTTCTTCAGTCTAGAGGGAAAAAAATAATCCTGTCCAATATAAAGAGACCTACAATTCAAGGAAGACTACACTGCAAAAAATACCTCCAGTGAAACACTGACCAGGCTGCTTCTGTGTAAAGGAACCTACTAACTCCAAGAGATACACCAGGAAAAAGCAGTAATTTATCAAAGAAGTCTCACCAACAGACATGGCACTGTAGTAGCTCTAGGAACATATACCAAGAGCAACTCTCTGAAACACCTCAGACAGTGATGTTCTCACACCCTTATAGCCTCAACTCCTAACATTGACAATCACACCACTCACGAGATACCAAGCTTCTGACTGTACAATATTAACTATGTGAAGACCTGCTGTATTCTGTGGAAAACACTGCTGAAGGTGACATGCCACCCTACTAAAACTATGTGACAACAGACAGAATTGGCTAAAAATACTGAAGTCAGTGTAAGTGCAGCTTGTTGGAAAAACAGACATTCCCCAACCAAGCATTATTAGACCTTGTTCAAAAGCCACAGAAGTTATCTCCGTTACTTAGAACACAAGGAACCTGGAGGAAGGAACAACCAGATTAAAGGACACAACACAACCTCATCGGAATAAGAACATGAGGGTCAGACCAGTGACTGGACAGGTACAGTACCAGGTATCAGAACTCCTTGGGCCAGTGCTGCTGGGTGCTTCGTTTGGGTCCTATACAGATCGAATCCTTGCAACCTCATTGAGGCCGAAACATAACGTTCCTCAGAACTAGTGTCTGTGGTGTGCACAAAAGATCCGGGCCAGAACAGTACCAAGGGGAACTGACCTCTTGGGGGGGAGGGAGGGGCACTGTACCAGCCAATCACAACAGCAACAGATACGACAGAGATCCCTAGGGTACTTTCTACTGTTGGGGTGCACTGGCTTCAGGAGTGATGGACAGTTAAGTTCCCTTAGGAGGGGTCCATTTCAAACAGCTGGGATCCATTATCTTATTGCTGTTGGATCTTTTTGCCTCTTTGGCTATCCATTCATCAATCAGATCCTAAGGGAAAGAGCATGAAAGTGCAGGTTAAAACAAACAATCCACGATGAAGAATCATCCATGGTACAACACCACACATCCAAGTCCACAAAACTGCAGATGACTGACCTACTAAACTGCTTCGTCTGACAAAAATAGCATTTCCTCCACAGTGCTTTCTAGAAGCCCATATAATCACACTGATAAGACTACTTTTAGCTACAACGGGAAGTCTCAGGGAGGGAAAACAAGAGAGAGAAGCTGTCATATTTGGAGATTTATAAACTACTTGTCTTTTATCTGATAAGGTTACAAACAGGACTCATTTGGGATTCCATGAACTCAGTTCACTTCTGTGTTATCCATTTGCCGAGTAAAGGGCAGATGGGAGGAGGACCACGATGGGAATGCTGCTCCATTGCTCCCCTTAAAAGCTGCTACAATGAGCAATGTTATTGCACACAGCAGAAAAGGAAGGTCAATACAGCACCTTTCTACACTACTGAAGGATCGGGTTGGCTGCCAACATTGTATTTTATCAGTTACTGCATTTGAAAATTACTGCATTTCCCCACTGCAGGGGAAAGGCTGGAAAACCCATCACAATGCCAAGGAAATACTGATTTCAGCAAGTTCACATGAATCTAACAGCTAAGTAAAAGGAAACAAACAAAACAACAACAAACAAAAACAAACCTCACCAAAACAAAACAAACCAAAACAACAAAAAAAAAAAACCAGCAATAGCGATCATGAATCTTACCTGTCTTTTCAGGACCAGGTGTTTTCCCTTCCAGTACTTGAGCATCTGAAGCGCCTGCAACGTGCTGACAATGTCGACAGGGTTTACTGCTGTCTCCTGGCTGATTTCTGCAAACCAGTAGCAGTCTGTTAGAATGGAAATTAATTCCTCCACAACAGCCTGACAGTTTTCAACTACAAGTTTTATGCAACTCCTTTTAGAGACACACAGAAAGCCTTGCACATGCTGAGGAGGTACAGTTTTAAGTTGTAAGAGCTGGATAGAATCAGCCTCGTTCACCCCAAAATCAAAAGCCTTGAGCCTTGGGCTCAAGGATCACAACAATTTAGTGATACTAATTTTAGGAACCAAGTTAATAACCCTCTGAAAGATACAGCCATTTCTTCAGAACTACCTTGATATTTCTACAAAGTCCTGTGTGCTCCGAAGTGCCATAAACATAGTGTTAGATGATTATTTGCCAGTCCAAATAGTCTTAGTATTTTTTCAAAATTCTCTCAGTGAAGCCGATTTTCTTTTTTAAAATTAATATTCTGACCTAGAGATGGATAAAGTTGTCTGATGAATCTTTTCTTTACAATGCATTTTTTGAAAGCAGCAGCCAGTACATACTCTGAGAACTCTGCAAGCTGGCTGATCTTTAACAGCAGTAGGACTGGAAAGGAGCCATACCCAACTACAAGAGTATTCCACCGTGATGCTACACAAACATCTGTATTAATAGAGTCAAGCACAACCAGCCTCATTGTCGAGGAAAATGGGGGAGATGCACAGATACATGCTGTTCCTGAACTAATTCACTCAAGCTTTCTTAGCTTGAAATCCTACCTTTTATAGAGATCTCTTTTCCCTGGAAATTATGCAGGTAACGAAGAAGAACTTCCTTCCAGTAACTACGGTAGCTGATGAGACCCAAATCAGACAGAGGGCGTTCTGGAGAACCAACTTTTTCTTCTACTTTAGAAAGCAAATAACCTGTAAAGGAAGGAAAACCTATTTATCCTTCCTAAACGACCCTCTCCGGGCTGTCACCCTCTTTAGCACATGCAGAAATCAGCTATAATGAAAAGTGCTCAACCACCACCAGAGATACACTAAGATTTCTCATTGAAATTGTCACGTTGGACAAAATACATTGGACAAAAGTTTTCAGAATTCCTCTCTCAATACTTACTAAAGTCGATGAGCATTTTGCCATAACCTTGCCTCATATATTGAGGCATTGTCAGGATACAAGAAACATTGTAGTTGAGAAAAGAGTTCTTCTCCTAAAAACAAGAGCACAAAGAGGACCCATTAACAGGTCTAGATCTGCACCAACAATGGGTATATCATAATCCCAACAACCCAAACAAGCCTGTGCAACTGATAGAAGGTGAAAGCAACAACAGTAGAAAAACCTGCCTAACAACACGTAACACGATCATCCTTCAACTCCCAGCCTGGCTTAGTGTCTTACTTTATTAGCCATTAAACTGGGGGTTTGGTGCAGAATCTTATGCTGAGGATGGCTGGCCAGGGAGTTGTACCTGAGAAGGAGGCAGTCACACTTTATCTCATACTGGGTTTACATGCAACAAGAAAGCAATGTTAACAGCAGCATTATAAGCACATGATCTATATTGAAATGTTCACAGAAGAGACTCAGGCACACATCCTCAGATCAATGCAGATTTTTCTTTAGAGCTTTTTTTTTTAATAGGTATTATATTCAGTTTTGACTCAGGTGATTTAAGGAATCAAGTTTCTTGCACTTTATTTGGGAGAGTATTCTCCTACCTAAGCTGGGACAGTGACTTGTGGGATCTGCTTACAGTCACTTGCATTACGTCTCAGCTTCTCCACCTAAGAATCTTTATTCCTTTGAGTACAAAATAATCATGGTGACTACTAAATGTATTTTTCTCTACATTACTTTACATTTTCTTTATCCTTACTTTTGCCTACATTTAAGACACCACGACGCTTCCTAACAACAGTTCAAGTGATTTGCTTTTTGCTAGCAATGAGGAAAAGCTGCTACAGCAAAGCCTCTGCAACCCCTGCAGCAAACAGCAAGAACAGTTCACGCAGATGAGGTTTGAAATTTTATCTATTCCTAAAAAGTAACAAATCCCAAGACTTGGAAAAACCCAGAGAGGAAATTCAGTGCTGATAAATGTCACTGTAGCGAGGCAGTACTGCATATGGATGGATGTACACATTGTATTTTCAACTAACCTTGGAGAAATACCCTATCAGGTGACAACCAGTGTTGTCAGCTTCTGTCATGACATAGAAGAGGAAGGGTTCAACATCATAATACAGTGTTTTATGGTCCAAGAAAAGTTTTGCCAGCAGACACAGGTTTTGACAGTAAATCTAGAAGCAAAAGAAGAATAGAATAAACCTGTTTATTACAGTGGAACATCCCCACAGAAGACAAAACCAAACAAACACAGGAAATGAACAGAAAATTCTGAACCATCCAAGGAATGACATACAGTCTTTCAAACAGAGCAGCTGGGCCAGCAAACGATTCCATTTGTGATGAAACTTGATAAGCTTAAGGGTGAGAACTGACATTTGCAATATCAATCTCTGAATGCCCCAAACATCAAATGCTCAGTGAAGGGGAGCATAAAGTTGAATCTCTGCTTGCTTGCGCTGTATTGTATTAATCCTGTACTTCAAGGTTCTCTGTGGTAACTAAAAAAAGACTCCTCCCAACTTCTAGCCATGCAGAATTTAGCTTCTGAATTTGACAGAGGTTTTGTTTGTGTTTTGTTGTTTTGGTTTTTGTTGTTGTTGTTTGGGTTTTGTTGTTTTTGGTGGGTTTTTTTGTTTGTTGGTTTGGGTTTTTTTGCCTTTTTTTGTTGTTGTTGGTTTTGTTTTTGTTTTGTTTTTGTTTTTTTCCTCTGACCTGAAATGGTCACTAGAGACAAGCACGAGCATGGTGCTATTATCTAGCACTGAATCTGTAGTTGTACCCACAGCAGCATCAGGCTGCTTCCCAGTCTAACCCAAATCTGAGTGCCCACAGGGAGAGGAAGACAGGCAGTAGCCATCTACAGAGGCCAAGCTCAGAAATCTCCCCACTAATTTTCAGAATGGGATCTTGACACATCTCCAAGCACAGCATGAGACAGCAGATGGAAGTGCTGGAGCACAACAGGGCTGAGGAATAACCACGAAGAAAGCAGAGACAAAATGGTCAGAATTGCAAGAATGGACAGACCAGACTCTTTATGCAGTTAGAAAGAAACAGGGCCATGTGCACTTCTCTAGGAAAAGCAGTGCCTAGCACATTTGAAAGATGGGCTCCACACTCAGGACTGGCCTAATGATAGTAGGTATTTGTTACCTTGTTCTTTTTCCCATCCACTTCAAACACTGAAATGGAGCCTTTGCGGTAGATTTCATCACCTGGTGGATGTTTCCAAACACATTTCGCCTATGACAGGAAAACAAAGTTAGAGTGATGCTATTGTTTTAAGGGCAGAAAAGGTTACAACAGCTACTGGATGTACCAGGAAACGTGCAGTTTTCTCACCTCCTAAAGCCAGCAACTAAGCTAACTGTAATACTTTAAAATGTTTACATACTGACATCAGATTTGGAATCTGCTCTGCCCAAGCCCTTACCATGTGTCTGCGCAGTATAGTCTGGCTCTTCATGTATTTGAGACAGAACTCACACATGTAGAGCCGTCCCAGACGAGCATACTCCTCTGGGTAGGGAGAATGATACCAGGTATCCAGCTCATAACGGCCAAAAGCAATTGTTTTAATCATGTTGCTGCCTTCTGTAATCTGGCCCTGGAGCCGTAACTTTTCCTATGAAAGGGAAAAAAAAAAAAAAAGATTACTTGAAAATAAAATTAAAAAGTAGGTAGAGAGGAAGGAGGATCTATTTATTTCCCTTAAGGGAATAATTTACTTCGAGTCTTCTTAAATGCCTATTTCAGTGTGACCACATCTAATGACCCTTCCCACAGACCTCTCCCCAAACTCGTCTGAGCTCTGCCACAAGCAGTGCAGTTACTGAATGTTCACAAGGAGTGAACTGCTTCCAGCAGGCCCTTCACAGCACACTAGCACTAGGATCAGACGCTTTCTGCCACAAAAAGCAGTGTGGCAATCCTGGCCTCTTGAGGCTTCTCTCCTTATCTGCAGGGATAGGATACAGCCTCATGCTCTGCCTTGGATACCCTAGTGCAGCTGTCACTGGTAAGCATCAAAGTATCTTTTGGTTCATCTCTGCAGACAGAAGGTAGCTTTGGAAAGCACCTACAGAAGCCTTTTGAACTCTATTCCATAGTCAGCAGCTACTGTCAGGACGTCTTTTGTTCTCCTCACTGTTCAGCAGGTGAAGCTGAAAGGCTGTTCTTTCACTGAAAACACACACCTATTAGATGGTACTGGTACTAATTATTCCTCTGGCAGGCACTGCAGTATCCAAGAATAAAAATGCTTTAGCTCCAGCTGGACTTTCAGCAAACCCCCTGAATGACCAGCACTTAAGGTTTTTATCCCTTGTGCAACACTGCTGACTCAACTGGGCCGGAGCTGCTCTCCTTGCAAACTCTGATTATATCTGCACAAGCACAACGAACACACATTTCTAACAAAGACATTTTCTAGAAGTCTTACGAGTCAGAAGCCTCACCAGGTCCTCAGATGCCCGTGCTTGTGCTCTTCGGAAAAGCTCGAGGTCATACTCGCTTGTCAGGTTTTCAAGTAGAGGTTCTCGTGTATTGCCATAGGTTTGT
The DNA here is from genome assembly GCA_024605025.1 of Megaceryle maxima. Lineage (NCBI taxonomy): Eukaryota > Metazoa > Chordata > Aves > Coraciiformes > Cerylidae > Megaceryle > Megaceryle maxima. The sequence goes on from JANHGN010015959.1 coordinate 108,841, forward strand.
CTGTGCTCCTAGAACAACACAAAAATAGCAGGATTCACTGCCATGCTGCTGCTGAACTGCTGGATCTTGCAGCTTTTTTAGCCAAGAATGTTGCAGGATGACTGGGAAGGCCCAACACCTGATTAGTAGTCTCATTCAAGACAGGAGGGAATGAAAGAAAAAATTACTGCCTTTACCATGTATTTTTCTTTTTGTTCCTTGCTTAGGCCCGAGTTCCTCTTCTTCCTGAGCTCAGCTACTTTTTCTTTGTATCGCAGCTGTCTCTCTGTTGGCGCCTGAAAGAAACCAGAGGTGGAAACCTTCACTAGGCTTCGTCTGCTTCAAACATTGCTGTTCACCTTCCCACCCTAAAGGATCTCTGTCCTGGCTTGCATTTCATGAGGTTTGTTGCCTCTGAACCAAATCCTGTGCTAATAAGAGGGCACTACAGGAACAACACAGGTATGGAAAACAGGAAATTTTTCCTCCAACCACAGCTTGCCTTCACCAATGTACCTCAGTCCCACAAGACAGTGTGCTCTCCTTCCACACTGCTTAATCACAGGGGAAAGCTCAGAGCTGACTCATTAAGTCATCTTGACTCAAGTCCAAGACTCACGAACTGAAAAAATGTAATTCCCCTGATTTTATTCTTTTCTATTTAGTCAGAGTGAAATTGTACTTTACAGTTCTGCAAGAGTTATCTTGCCCTACACATCAAAGCACACCAAAAGGATCATCTTGAGAACAGCTCCTTTGTAGTGTTAGTGGCCAAGGCCACCTCTTTGCTCTCACAAGCTGCTCCAGTCTCTCCTTTAAGGGGTGAAATGAACTGCCCCTGCTGAAACTAATTGGAGATGACAAACAGGGAGCATCAGGCACAAGAGTGTCCAGCTCTCAGCACAAGACCTTATCTGAGAAGTGAAGAAGGGAGATAAAGTTAAAAATCATTGTCGCTGGAAACCACAAGCTGAGGGTTTTCCACTTTTAGCTGAACAGCTGCTCATCACACGCAGGCTGCCTACCTGGTGCCTGGTGGCATGCCTGTTGTTGTCATCCTGTCGATGGGCCAACATTCGCTCCTCAATCTGCTTATCCCGGCTCTGGGCTCGCACCTGGAAGCCAAAACTCACCTGTCAATTCTGCAGCAAACTACTAATAAAGCTTTTGTCTTTTCTTGTTTAGGTGCATTTTCTGAACTGTGATTCACAGATGATTTGACTCACAAATGCTGCTGTCTTACAACTAAAGACATCAGCATTAACTCTACTTTCTGTTCGCAAAGGACAGGTCTCAGCATTTTGTTCCAAAAAATCATCATAAGGAAGCTAAACCAGAAGACTCATTTACCTTGCACTCATCTGCTGAGAGATTATGATACAGTGGGCAGCCCGATATGGAGAAGTGTCGCTCATGTTTTCCAGTCAGGTGTCCTGCAACGGATCAGAAAAAAACCCCCGAAACTTTTAACATATGATCATAAAGAAGTTTAAAAAGTATCCCAGCTGGGCAGATCTCTCCTGAGCTTCTCGAGGAGCCTGCTCAGTTTGTTATCAGTGAGACAGAAGGAGCACACTTCACGGTTCACAGCACAAGCTTTAAGAACAAAGAAGGAAAATATTTTTTCAGGCTAACTCAAAAGCTGCACTCCATGCAAGCAGCCAGGTCTAGGAGAGATCTGCAGTGACTTGCTTCTGAAAACCTGCTTCTGGCAGAGACCAGTATCCTACCTGCAGGACTCCACATTGTCCTCCCACACCTCTGCTCACACTCCTAATTTGTTCTTTACCCTATCATCCCCCAAACGCTCTGAGACAGAAAACACCTCCAGGAAATAATATACCTGCGGATACGCTTCATATCCCTTCTCTATACCCACTTCTCAGCACTGCTTCTGATCCTAATGAAGTGCCTATCATTAGGATGCATAACTGACTAAGTGGGACTTCGAGTATCACAGCAGGAAGGCAAAACCCAACAGATTAATCCTGGAGCTGAAATTACCTAAAGAGTTACAACCAGGAGTGGGACATTTCATGTTGAAATTGTAGCTTTCATGGAAGCGGCGGCGCTTAGGGCGGTGAGACAGGTCACTTCCAGAATCCTTCATGGACATGTCCTTGGCAATGCTCTCATCATGGGATACATTTGGACTGGAGATATCAATATCAGACTCTGAGGAAGGGGCATTCCCGGTGGGGGTACGAGGTGGAGACTCATCGTGATCCGCTGCATTTTTAGTGTCTGAATAAGGATCAAGATGTTACAGATTTGTCTGAAAGAAAGCTTTCAAAAAAATACGTAAAGCAACTGCGGACAGCTCTCTCAAACCCTCTAGCCTCAAGATATTATATTGTGCCCTCAGAGAATAGACTCACATGCTCTTTCCAACAGCATTTTGCCAACTTCCAACACCTCACTGCTCCTTACATACCTCTATCGGAGAAGTCAACCACTTGCTCGGTCTCTGACCCAGAGGAGCGTGTCTGCCGGAGTGGGTATTTCTTTGGAGTCACTGGAGTGGGCTGCTGCTGACTGCGGGTCACCCTCCTTGTAGAGTAGACAGGCTCCTCTGCTCCGAATGACGGTGGGTTACGAACTGGGCTGGAATCTAATTCCATAGAAACACCGTAATTACACCCACAGTGACCACTGTTAAGTCAGAGCTCACCTTGCGCACACTCCCAAGTCTGTAACAACAACATCGGCTAGCTGGGCATCCCCACAGAGCCCTGTCCTACTGCTCACTGCTGCACAGCACCACAAAAGATACTCCCCATTTTCCCCCACACTTGAATCTTCTGATATTTTTACCAATACTGAGGAATCCAGAATTATATCAGCTTTCTCTGGACTTAATGACTTAATTAACTAGTAATTACAGAGCTGCTCCCATTTGGAAAGCTAAAGAACCATTAGGTTAGATAAGAACTATCAGTGTTTAGAAAACCCTGGGGAAGAGCAGGATTGCTTCTGGTGCAGTGCTAAGCCTGAATGGGGTTTTATGATCCTACCCTGCTTCTAAGACTATAAAATAATTATTTTGCGGAAAATAACGCTTCCCTAACCTAGGAACATCCCAGGCATCCCATACACGCTCAAACCACCTTTCCTCTTGTTATTAAGACCTAATTACCAGGCAATCGCACGTGTATACTTCTTACCTGCAATAAGATTTGTCACAAGCAGATTCTTTTTTCAAAGTGCATATAGGAAGAGGTTCTACCTACTGTCATCTCCTCCCCCTGATGCCAGATCGCAGCTTATGAACTAACAGCTGAGAAGCACCTACCCTAACTCTAAAAAGAAGGAGGTGGACATATTCAGCGTTTCCTCTTACAGTCTGGATGCCAAAGTAGAAGTGCACAAAGTAACTGGCAATATGTCGATTATGTTTCTTGCAGAGAAGGGCCAGCATCAGCAGGTCACAGAAATACATCTTTCCTTGCAGTACAGAAAAGCCCACAAAAAACAAAGCAAATAAAAACAACTATCACCCCTAAACACCCTCTCTCCAGCTTGGCTCCAGTACCATTAGAACTGTTGAGATAGAAAGCAAATTCTTTAAGAGTTCTCACAAAAATGATGCAAAGCTGGCAACAGAATCTCAGTGGTTTATTCCTACTTCCTTTATTAAGTAGACAGCTTTACTTTTTGAGCACAGAATATTCAAGATTTGACTTCTACCACCAGTATCATAGTTAGACCCTATTACCACATTTGTGCAATGCATACATACAAAGACTGGTTTTCGCTCTGGTATATTAACAGCCAATGAAGGAAGTTAAATACTTTTTAATTAGCTATAAACTCCACACATTTAAGGTATAAAAGTCAGGAACATGGAGTACATTGTCTCTCTTAATCCTGAAGAGGCTGTTTTTTAACTCATTTAAGAAAATACAGCATTTACCTTGCGAGCTCTGACTGAGCCTGGCTGAGGAACGGGTCACACGGGCAGATCGTCGTGATGTGCCATCGCTTTCAGAGCTGTCTGTGTGTTCAGGATCAGTAGAGAAATCAGAGTCTTCCGTTCCATCTGAGCTACTCCCTGCATTCCTCTGCAACACCATAGATCCAGACATTAACACAGCAACACTTACACTTGCATATTGTATTTCTACTACAACAAAAAAGGAAAATATTTGAAGCTAGAGAGATAAATTCAAGCTGGCACAATGAAGTGCGCTAACTAATAAACATCAAGTATATTACTCTGGAGAAAATATTTCAGTTTAATAAATACACAGTATTGGATGGTGCCTTCAATAATAAAAAGTTTCTGCCAACTGAGCCACTAAGAAAGATGACAGTAGCACACGATTTAATTTGAAACAAACAGTAAATGAAGTTTCAAGGCTGGATAGGACCCACTCTGAGCTGACCGTTGTCTGCTCACCCTGCCAAGCCAACAGCGCTCCTAGCACCATCTGCCTGTTCAAAACAGCGGAGGCAGCTTAGCACAGCACAAGGCACCAGGGGAGTGGGTGGTAGCTGAGCAGATGGGCTCTGGCAACGGCCAAACTGACTCTCCACCACCCAGCAACTGAGGGCAGCATCAAGGCTCCCAGGTGGAAGCAAGACAAAGACAGCACTCAGCAAAGAGTCTGTGGACACAGCAGTGTATTCACCTCAGCCCAACCCACGGGGCGGCCTCCAGCACTACGCACTGGCCTGGATGGCTCCGAGGGAAGCAGGCCTCAGGAGCTGGCCGGCAGCCACCAAGCCTCTAAGAATTCCTCCCCTGCCCGGGCAACCAGGGGGAGGATGTGGGAGCATCGACAGGTATCGATAAGAGCGGCAGGACCGGCAAGCACCGGGCGGAAAGGGCCTCTAAGCCTGAGGGGACGGCGGCGGGGCCGAGGCCGGTACCCGCCTGAGGGAAGGGGCCAGAGCAGCTGCAGAGGCCCCTCGCGCACAGTAGCGCGAGCGCGGCCCCCGCGCCGCTTTTGTTTTGCACACAGCGGAGACTCGCCGGTCGCGGCCAATCACAATGCGAGTGGGACGGGCCGAAAGGGGGAACCCGCCAATGACAGCTTGACGAGCAAAAGGGCATGGCCAGTGGGAGTGACTGACGGGAGCCCCCAGCCTATCAGTGCAAGCCTCACTCTCACAGAAACATCAGCTAGGGGGTGGATGAAGCGGCTTGGGGGAAGGGAGAGGGAGAAGCAAGGCACGCGCGGGGAGGCGACCGTTGGGGGCGTAGATGGACAGCTATAGAAGCCAATCGGCGCCCAGCCCGGCAAGGCAGTCCATCCAATAAGTGACCATCTCTCCAACGGCCTGCCCAATCGAAAAAACCAAAAGGCGGACCGCGCTACAGGCGCGGGGGAGGGGAATCGGTAACAGTTGGGGCGATGAGTGACGTGTAGGACGGCCAATCAGCGGCCAGTGTTCCCGTGCGGGAGCCACTCAAGAGAGCGAGGCGGGAGGACGCTGGGGGCTGAAGGCCGCTATTTTCTCCCCGGTTTTGTGCCTGTGAGAGAGAGTGGAGGGGGTGAGGAAGGGGAAAAGCCGCGGCCCGACCTCGCCGGTTTCCCCGTCCCGGGCGCCTCCCCAGTTCCCTCAGCCACGCTCACCTTCCTGCGCGGCATCCTCGGCGGGGGCGGGGGCAGCGAGGTTGGCTGGTCCCCGGCGCCCCCGGCCCGCGAAGGGGCGGTCGCCGCCGTGTTAGCGCTGGTGGGCTCCGTGGTGACAGCCGTGTCTCCCGTCCTGAGGCACGTCTGCTCCGCCGCCGCCTGTCCGCTCCCGCCGCCAGCCCCTGTTCCCTGCTCGGTCCCTCACGCTTCCGCCGGGACACGGTCCACACCCCCCCCATCGTCACGTGACTACCCCTCTCGACAGCCTCATGCCAGCGGGGGCTGCCATCTTGGATGTGGGCAGGTATCCTGGCGGTGCCACTGACCGGGAAGCCACCGGCGGCCGCCTTAAACTCGGCCTGAGGCCTCTTGATGGGCGCTGACGCGGCGGTGGCGGCCATCTTGAGTCCGCGTGTGAAGTAAACGGACTCCCGGGGACGGCCGGGGAGCTGAGCGGGTGTTTCCCCCTCTCCAGGGAGCCATGTTGGGTTCGGGCAGCCTGAGCTCTCCCGCCGGGGCCATCTTGGGGCCGGGCAGAGGCGCGCGCCGCCGGGTCCACGGAAGGCGGTGAGTCCCCGTTGCTGTCGAGGCGGGAAACGCCGCCGCGCCTCCGACCCTATCCTGCTGAGGGGGCCGCCGCCTCCTGCCTGGCTCTAGAGAGGAGGGGCCGTGCCCGGGTCTGGCTCCGCGCTGGGCTGGCTCGGGGCGGGCCTGGCAGGAGCCTAATGCGTCTAGGCGGGCCTAGCAGGGCTGCGCTGCTTTGGGCTCTCGTTCCGAAAGGCTGTTGTCGTTAGTTCATCTTTCCGCTCTCCAAATAGTGCCTAGGGGTGGGGGGTAAATTTTTTTATTTTATTTTTTTTAAGCGAAGTTCTGTGTGGTTCTGTCCTGGTCTAACGCGAGCTGGTCGTGTTTCTGTCCTCAGCTCAGGAGGCGACTCTGGTTACCTCGGGCCTCTGGCCGGCCTGGAGCAGAGAGGCAGCAAGTTCCCCCCGTGTGGCGTCCCCTGCACAGGCCAAGAACTCTGCGGGAGCTGTTTCCCTGGTTGCAGTCAGTCCATTAGTTAGTCAAATGTAATAGACTGATGGCGTTAATGTGGTAGTACTCTCTGTGAGCAGCAGTGTGTTGCTTTGTGTAAAGACCTGGGGAAAAAAGGGTGTTTTAGTTGAACACATTATTTCTTTCCCACTAGGGTTATTTTAGGGATTACAGAATTCTCAGGGCCTGTAATCCTCGGGAATGCCTGTCATCCTTAGTCATGCAAGTAATACCATTTTTTTCATTCCAATTTATTACTGCTCCTAGGTGTACACTATCTCCTGTGAAATGTCAAAAGGCAAACCTGAAGAAGAAGTGAAGATGAAATACCTCTGCTTTTGCCCAAGCAGAGAGGAATGGGAAAAGGTCTGTGTGGTATGTGAAGTGGGAGTGTCATACTGGCTGCAAATAAGTGTGTATTTGATCTGAAAATAGTACACATTTAGCCCATGAATACTATGGGTGTGTGAACAACTCATTAGTAAGTCTGGTTATTTTAGCAAACCAATTTGCAAAGCTACTGAAAGGTGGCTGCATGAGGAAACTGCTGCACAAATCCATGGATTCATCCTACTTTATAATAAAAGACAAGACTCCCTAGAATTTAGTAGAATTTCAAATGGCAGTTGAGCCCAAATCTAGTGCTAGGCTAATGAATGTTATTCTCTCAAGTTGTTAGACTGACTTGAAATGTTTAATTTAAGATAAACCTAAGATGGACTAAAGCATCGCCTTGAAGTACAAGAGGAATGGGAACAAAGAATAGTAGTGCGCGATTCCTGAATGGAAAGAAAAGGGAGGAGTTAGTCTGAGTGCTCTGTAGCTGCTCCTGTCCTCTCTATTTTCTACGAGACAAAGCTCAGGCCCCACGAGAGTGAACGTGTCTAATGCTGCTGACAGATGAAGGGCTCCGATGGCAACGTGGGGCAGTGAGGGGCTAGAAAAAAAAGGTTTCAAAATTCTTGTAGATTGCCACTTCTTCATCTTTTACTTCTGATGTTAAATGAGATCTGGCTGAGGTAGAAAAACAACAATTAGCTTCAAGACTGTTTCAAACAGAATGCATTTGGACCTAGCAAATAACCAAATTCAGCTGTGGATTTGTCGGGCTGAAAAAGTCTAAAGAATATGATGATGATGTGAAAAGTTGCACATCACCACATCCCACTGAATAGTTGCCCGTTGGTGGTGGCTGAAGGATTCTTCTTTCACAAACTGCATTACGTGAGAGCTATAGTGCTTCCTTGTAGCAGATTAATTATTAATTAGCTCTTCTAGGTGCTGCTGAAGCTGCCTGAAGTAAGCTATTTTAATGCATATAAGCAGGACTTGCCACCCCCACCACCAGGATGTTACTGGAAAAATGAAGTGAACCAAAGTGCATGGTGGTTAATAACTTTCCTAGCAGTGGCAGAACTTAGCATAAGCCAGGAATCCAGTTCCCCAGGCTGCCTTCTCGTCTCCTGATAATTAAAATTGTAACGCAAACTGGTCCTCTGTGCAGCTTGCACCTGAATGGACAAAACCCTGGAGACACCGCTGGGTGTAGAGAAAAGGGGCAGGGAGGAGGGAAGATGGGCTTACATCGGAAGAGCGGCCATCTGATGATGGTGTGATGTCAGCAGAGCTTACAAGAACTTTCTGTCTGTATCTACCAGTAAAATGGACTGTGAGGATTTACTTCACCACTACTACACTTCAGCTTGAAACCCAGCCCAGATTTATGGCTTCTGGCAACAATAAAAAATCTGTTTTTTTCATGGATCTGTGTGTGAAGGGTGTGTATCGCCCTTGACCGAGAGCCAGTGGGCGCTACTGAAGAAACTCCAGCCCTGGCACTTGTTGGAGATGAAACTGCAGGTCTGTTCTAGGGAAAACCACAAGGGGACTGGAAGCCCAAGAGTCTGCAAGTGCCAGCAGGTGCCCTCCACCTTGACATCGCCACTAGATGTCAGTGCCTGAAACTGCTGCTTCACCCTGAGCAAGCTGATGGAACTGGGAATTGGCTTGGAGGGGTGGTAGTGGTTTCTGGAGGGCGCAGAGCTGGGGCAGCTACTGCTTTACAAGGATCTCCACTGGGGTTAAGTGCCCTTCTGTAAGGGTCTTTCAGCCTCTTAGCTCTGTCAGGATTTTCCAAGTAAGGAATGAGGAATTTCCTGATTCTACACCAGAAAAAAGTTTAGCGAGTGCTCGATGACTTGAAACTTCATGTGAAATCACACAAGTGATTTTTGCTTTTTAAGTCCCTGGTTATTGAATGTATGCAGGTGCCTGATCACCACTGATGTCAGAGTTGGCCCTGAAGATCTCCCTGAATCTGCTGAAATCTCTTTAGCCTTGCTAAAACTCTTTGGAACTCAGGCTTAGGTATGCTCACTGTCATATTTAAAAAAAAAGCAAAAAAAAAAAAAAAAGGCAAAAAAAAAAAAGCTTCTTGCTGAATATTAGAAAATACAGGCAATGGAAAGGGAATTTTCACAAAAAACAATCTCCATAAACAGGTACAAGCATTAGTAGGTTGAAATTAGGTTTCAAACTCAAATCTCCTGCCTTGGTTCCCACTTTCTTCTGGAGATTTGGCACTGAGTGAGCTGCCTGCAGGACCTTCACACAGCCATCACTTTGGTCAGTGATGATAGAAAGTAGATTTGCTTACATAGGAGTTGTTACAAAGCCGAATAAATGCTTGTGAAGTACTTGAGAATTTTCAGTTGCTAAGTACTTTAGAACCATTAAAACATTGACTTCAGTGTGTTATTTGCTGCGGTGCAGCCTTGCAGGGCTACTTTATCTACTAAAGTGTGTTTTAAAGCAAGAGAAATGCTATATAATGAAAATACACTGTAAAAATATCTGAACTGCTGTACTTGAATAAATAAATCTCACTTGCTTTTAGGTGTCATCTTGGCCCAGCTCTGGGGGCTGGAGTTATGGAAAGACTGGGATAATGATAATATGCTGCAAATATCCAGAGCACTCTTACACTGATGGAAAAATCCAGGACGGCTGCTGCTGCTACTTTCACATTGTCAGAATGTGAGTAGAGGTGACTTTCTTCTAGTTTGTGTTCCAGCTTAATATTTTTAAATGTTTGGGTTTTAGGTGGGATAGATCTGGGCAATAGAGCAGCATCAGAGAACCTCTGGACCCAAACATGTAAAGCCTGAGGAATTCCTGATCCAATTTGTTGTGTCTTAAAGACCTGTACGGGAGAGCGTCAGTGTCTCACAAGGGCACTTCTGCTCTGGAGTAACTGAGGCCTTGCTGCTCTTTGCTGGCTGTATTTTTGGATAGGATCTGAGCAACCTGATCTACGTTGGCCTGGTTCTGAGCAGGGCTCTGAGCTTAAATTATTCTGTCACTAGCTGAGAAGCTTGAACTTGGTCCTTGACAAAGTCAACCGTGCTCTGTGCAAACGGGTTTGATGCAGATACGTGTGTGCAAAGGGTAGAAGGTGTGAGGCACAGAATTTAATGTAGAAAATATGATGTGGAACCTGAGCTGGCAATGAACTTGGCTCTGTATTTTTGAGCCTTTGCTTCTGTTTGCAGCTCCAGTGGGCCTTGCTACGCTTCAGAACCAAACCCAGCAGCAACCAGCGTGTTGAATTTGGACAGTCATCTTGCTGAAGCTAGTCTAGCCTGGGGATTTAGTTGCAAATCGGCGTAATATTTTTTTTACTTTCACATTAAAAAAAAAAAAATCATCAGCTGTTACAGATCAGGAGGACTCCAGTTTTGAGAGGATGCATTGGCAGACACTTCAGCAAACAGCTGGGATGGGAGGGGTTTATTTTTTGAAAGCCTGAAGCTGCTTTAGATTTGAATGGATACTGACTTGTAGTATAAATAGCCACAGACACCCCTGTGTGGAGAATCGGGTCAATGTACCGTGCATTGAGTTGAAGGTCTCACAGAACACGAGTAGCTGTAGATGGATAGGGGTGTTTGAGTAAACTTGAACAGAATCCATGTGCTCGCTCTTTCCCCAGGGCTCTGGCACACGGACAGCTGAGTGGAGCCTGTGTTTCCTGGCACTGGGAACAAGGTCAATCCTGTTTGGCCTCCACCCCCCTTCCCTTTTTTTTTTTTTTTTTTAGTTGTAATGGAGAAAAGATACAGTCTGACTTTTGCTGAAAGCGGAAGCTTTTCACTTAGTTACAGCTGAATATAGCCCCACTTCCTGGTTCCTTCCCTCCCCTGCATCTCATAATATAATTTAATTATTAAATAGTTGCAGGAAAAGTACATTTTGCCCTGGCAGGGCTAAAGCCTGTTGATAGGCTAGATATTTTTATGCCATCATCATCCCGTTCCTGACAAAATGGGTTAGTTTTTGGCTTCTCTTGGCTGCTTTTTGATTTGGGATCTGCTCCTTTAATACATTCCTTCCAGTCTAGGCAGTGCTCTCCAACTGCCTGGCACTGATGTTAATGCCTCACTTCCTAATCAACCAAGGACGCTGCACACTTCCTTAAAGGAAAACTCTGCTTATGGTGTTCAGCCCAATAACATAAACTTCCACAGGTGTAAGAAACATTTGTCACCAAAAGATGACACTGATGGGGGAAGTGAAGGTGAAACTTTATCCCATTTGGCATTTCTGAGCCTGTGCCGTGGGCAGGTTTTTCGTAAAACTGACTGTGGGCAACTAGCCACAGATTTGGTAGCTCAGTTTTCAACTGACGTGAATATATTGATTGTAGTAAGAACTATGGAAATATTAAGAATGGAGTTTATGTGAGTGCAATAGGGCAGAGCTTGTCTGTTTTGCACCACTAATTAAAGAGTGGTCCCTAATCACAGTATTCTGTGCCTCAGGTAGTTGATGGCAGAAGTGGAGGTAGAGGGATGATTTAAGATGTGCCTGCTGTTGAGATCCAGAGGGAAAATAGGGGGCAGCTACCAGAGAAACTAAAGGGTGGAGAACACTTGAAGCCTTAGACAAAGGTCAAGAAAATAAGCAGCATTAATACAAGGGGGCAAGGGAGAATTGTGGTAAGGCAAGGTGAAAGAAAGAACCAGAACTGGGCAAAACAACTTTGAGAACCACAGACTATGACCAGTCTGCTCCACTGAGCAACAGAGTTGCTGGGATGGTCTGATGTACTGTGTTATCAAATATGCATCAATTTGGCTTCTTTGTTAGACTGGTTTGTCTCTGCCTTAGTTTCCTGGGAGACTGATGAGCTCTGTGCCTTAACATGGAAGAACCAAAGAAACACCAAAGTGAGGACAACTTGACAACACAGCCTGGATACAGGATGGGAGGATGTGTCTAGAGGAAGCATATTATGAGATGGGAGCAGTAGCTTTTACACCAGTTTCTATTCTGTGATATGATCACAGTCTCTTTTACGTCTAATCAGAAAAAAACAACATTGCCTTAAGTGAAGGAATTTGTCAGATGAGTAAAGGTTGGGGTGAGCAACGTTACTGCTCTGGGGGCTGTGTCCTGTTAGAAGATTGCTGCTGCAAAATGGCTGCTTCTAGGCTAAGGTTGATGTGCCAGCTGGAACTGCTGATTTCCTTTGAAACTCCTGGTTTTGTAATTATTCACAGCAAAAAAAGAAAAAAAAAAATCAATATTCCCATATGAACTTCTGGCTTACTTAACTGTGAGGTAAGCCAAGTAGGTTATTTTCTTCAACGTCTGCATTTTTTCCTAATTACATTGTGCCAGTTGTTACTACACAGTTGTATTTACCTGTGCTTCTAAATTCTAAAGTTCCATGTTCTGGAAAAATTCAGGAGCACTTCTTGGGGAGCTTGTCTTGGGACTGCCTTGTATCTAGGGTGGGGGGATAATATTCTTGTGCTAAATCCAGCCCTCTGTGTATTTTTTTTTTCTCTATGTTTGTAGCACTTTTCAATGCAGTTGGGTTTCAGGTGATAGGAGGACAGTGTTATGTGATTGAGCTGCTGAGCTTTGCCAGGCTGTAGCTGGTGGATAAACTAGAGCTTGAGTTGCTGCTACTCTTCTGGAGCATCTTTCTGAGGAGGAAAGGCAGAGAGCCCTGGGGCTGTTCAGCCTGAAGTAGCCTAAGAGGGGAGCTGATCAGTGCTGATCAAGAGCTAAAGGGCCCCTGGAGGGGCAAGAGGATGGCACCAATTAGAACCCAGAAGTGTTTATATGACCATCAGGAGAAAGCTCTTTGGTGTGAGGGTGTCAGAGCCTGGCCCAGGCTGCCCAGAGAGATTGTGGAGTCCCCTCTGGAGAGACTCCAAACCCACCTGGACACTGTGGTGCTGGGCCTCTGCTCTGGGTGACTCTGTTGACCAGATAATCTCCAGAGGTCCCTTCCAACCCCCTTCCCCACCATGGTGGGATTCTGTGCCAACTGAGAAACGATGCATTTGCCTATCCTAGAAACATAAAGCTTCCTTTACACATGTTCTCGTGAGCAATCTGTCATTCAATCTTTTACATCTAATGCAGCCTATATTATCCTGGGAAATCTTCTTAAGTCTCTGATGTTGGCTGACTCCTGAATCCACATGGTTGGACATGGGAGGAGAAACAGATAATATCTTGGGATAAGTAAGGTCTACCAGCATAGATCACAAATCCTGGTGTCACCTAGATATGTTGTGTCCTGTATGTCACTTCAAACAGCTCCTGACACAAAGCAGGGGATTGCCCTGACTGCTACAGCAGTAACAGTGGTATCAAAGAAGCATGGAAATCATGTACCCAAACTTCTGTGTCTGATGAACGGATCCCAAAGAAGATAATAAACTTCACCCCTGTTGTGTTTGTTTTCCAGCAGGAGAAGCCACAGGGTCATAGCAGCAGGATGATCAGATGGCTCTCACGGTGGGCAGAAGGAACCCAAGCAGCAGCAATGGAGGATGTTGCAGCAGCAGGTATGAGACACACTTTATTGTAGCTGCCGTTTTGAGTCCTGTGTCTGTTCTGAATGGCTTTGTCTGTCCATGCCTGACTTGCTCTCCTTGAGTTCATATACACACTCTTGTTATGACATTGGCAGTGCTGGACATCGGTGATTACTTCTAAGTGCACTTTTTTCTTTCTGGTCTATGGATGATTCACACTATGAGGAGAAGCTTCCTGCCTTGCCATGATGGAGGGAAAGCGATCTATTTCATAATGTCTCCTTACTCTTAGCAGGGCTTGTGCTCTGTTCCCAAAACTCCCACTGTTTGCACTGTGAGCATGACCAGACTGTGAAATAGCTTGGCTGGTCTGGTGAATAATCTGCTAGTCTCTTTTAATAAACTGCAGTTTTATTTATCTTGCTGCTCTTTAGAGCTTTTCATCTGAAAACATTTGAGTGCAGAAACTGTCCAGTAGTGAAATGCAGCCCTCTCTCTTGGGGATAGAGTGGGAGGCAGACAGGCAGGCATTTTACTCCACAGTTTAGAGTGAGAGGAATTTTGTTCAAGGACAATGAGGGAAAGCTTAGCTTGTGTGCTGAATGACCCTTTGATCTTCCACGTTCATGCTCAGCTGATCAGGACTTTAAATCTAAGCTCTGTCTCCCTCCTACCCATAGCAAACAGCCAGAAATATAATCTCATTTAGACTTGAGCGTTGGACCAGAATGACAGGGCTGCAGTGGCAACTGTTCAGCCTTACATGTTTCCTCTCTGCCTGTCACTTCCTCAAGTGATGCTGACATAAAGCTGAAGAATGGTGGGTAGAGGTTCTGGGGTGTGTAGTAGGGGGTGCTCAGAGCGATCTGGTGGGGAGAGGAAGGCTGGGCCAGTCACACCAAAATCCTCTCCTGCATGCCTGTAAATCCTGAGGAACTGGGCAGTTCTGGAGTGTTAAAAGGTGACTTTCTGGAATGCACGGAATAGGTCTGTCCACAGCCATGAGATGCACTGGATCATTCTGAAGCTTTACAGTGTTTGCTAAAGGGTGATGAAACCACACTGTGAACAGTTACTGGTGGTATGGGAGTTCAGCTCTCCTCCTGTGCAGGGAGAGAAGGCAGCAGAAGTGATGGAAATGAGCATGCAGAGCTCAAGAAGAGGCTGCTCCTTGACCTGCAGCCCTTGAACATTTGTAAAAGATTGTGTGACTTCTGTTATTACGCGTTACATCGTTACAAACCTTAGTTATGGGGAGCTGAGTGCACTGCATAGGCTCGAGCATAGCCTGAAGGGATGGAGGAACTTGAATTTCCTAGCGCTCGCTCTGCGGTTCATGTCTTTGCTGGGGAAGGACACAGAAGGGCCTGTTCCTGGTGCACATAGACTTGGCTGGCTGCTAAAGTGCAGCCCATCTAAGCCAGGGTGGCCATAGCCCATTCGATAGGTAACAGCTTCTGCTTTCTTGCCTCTTCCTACATCTTAAAGCAAAATGTGGGTTTTTAAACCTTGAGGGAAGCATTTGGTGAAAGCAAAACTTGGACTTGAGACAGAATAGTGCTTGGCTTAGTTACACCAAACCACTACGTTTATTTTAGTTTGGGGTTTTTTTTTCAGTATTCCTGGCTGTATTTATAGCATGAGATATGGTGAGAACAGGCAGAGTCCCAGCTGTGCAACCTCCTTTATGCTCAAACAAAGCAGCACAGAGGAGGGAATATTTTTAGTTTGCTCCAGCTGTGGGTATTGGGTTCAAATCACAGTGTGGCAGAGAAACTGAAAGGTGAATTTGAATTTCTAGCTTGAAGGAGCTGACTCTGAAGGGTTCCTAGAAAAAGCTGAGCTGCCAGTTGGTCAGCTAAACAAGAAATATGGTCAGAACTCCTTGATTTGTCATTTATAACTATTTTTCCTTGCAGTTTTCTTGTGGTTTTTTTAACAGCTGTACTTTGGTAGTTCCTTCTCTTTTTCTTACACTTAATTTCCTGTTTCTTTGCTAGTAGCTTCTGTGGACCTTGGGAAGGAAAGATTTTCATGAAGCGTCTTTGACTTTAGGAACTCTCTGTGTTCAGCTGTGAATGCTTTCACCTTGTTGCTGCAGTGGGAGCTGGGACAGGAGGAACTGTTGGTACAGATACTTGAGGACCCTTGTTTAGTTTAAAACTTACTTTTAGGTAGGAAATCCTTGAACTGTCTTGTGGCAAATGCTGTTAACTCCCAGAAGTGCCCCTTGACACTCCTGCGGTTCTGGAACATTTCCATCCCCTTAGGATCTCCTCAGCAGAGATCACCATGCCTCAGTGTGTGACTGGGCTTTGACTTTATCAGAGATCTCACAGTGCCCTGTGATAGGGGAGATAGGGAGGATTAGTTTGATGGGTGGCATTTTGTTTGTTTACTAAGCTCTAATAACCAAAGCTGTGGTCTCTCTCATCTTTGCTTCCATCAGGAGGTATGTTCTGTCTCTTCCTCCAGTAACTGCAGCGTTGCAGGATGTGCCACCTCTTTCTCCCCCTCTTCCCCCCAGGGTTTTTCTAGAAGCAAGAAGATGCCTCTGTCTAGTTTCCCATCTGTTGCCCGATTACATGCAAACAGAACCAGCCGGCCTGCTGAGTAGAGCGATACAGGAAGAAACTGGGGAGTGCTGCTCCACTGTGATAGCCACTGTGGGAGACCCACTGTCTGCTGCTGTCACAACCTCTCCAGAGAGGTTGGCATGAAGCCCAGGCTGCTTTGCCACCTCATGCCTTTCCCCCTCTTCTTATCTAGCCATGCCACAGCTGCCCAGGCTCCTGGCTTAGATAGATCAGCCCCACCCTCTTCACTCAGATGCTTCCTTTCCCTAAACCCGCATAACTGCATCCGACTGGAGGCAGAACATAGGCCAGGACCTGGAACAGGTGGAGTCAGCTTGTAGGTTGAGTAGAGTTATGGTGAGTGGAAAGGTGAAAAGTGAAAAACCAACTTTTATTGGAGGGCTAATTAGACTAAAAATGTGTTCTAGGGGTCTAGAATGAGGGAAAGAAGTCTGCCTGTTATGTCTTCTCAAGAAACCAAACAGCATGGTATAATAAGGTTTAAATGGAAGTTGTGATCAGAAATGATCTCTGAGGAGCAGAAGGTCAGAGGATGGTGAATGACTGGCTGCTGAGAACCCTGGCTGGGTGGAAGGACCTTTCCCCCTGCACCTGCCTGACTCCCAAATGCTGGGAGAAAAACTACCTTTAGTATTTGGGGCTTCATCATTGGATCCCCCAAAGTCCTTGGCACCCCAAATCCTGCACATTCCATTTTCCCCATGGCCCTATTTAGAGCTTTGACCTTGTAATTCCTCAGGCCATTTTCCCCCGCAGCTTCCTCTCTGGGCCCATGAGTGGGATTTTTATCCCTCTCCGAAGTGGCAGGTGACCAGAGATGGCAGATAGTGGAGGAACAGAAGTTATTTGGAAACAAGCTCAGCAAAGTCAAAAGTGGGGGGGAGGGGACCAAAGGAGAGGGATCCTCATCCACCTGGGAGGCTGCTGAGGTATCTTCAATTGCGGATGTGTGAGGGGTACATAAAATTGGAAAGTTTAACTTATTAGAATTTTCCAACCCAGGTTTTTCTGGGTGAAAGACAAACACTATCTGGGATGGTCCCTTGGCTTAGAGCAGAGCTCTGGAAAAAGAGGAAAAATGCCTAAAAGCTGGTAAAAGCCTCAGCTCCTTTGGAGAAGCAGGAGGGGTGCAGGCCGAGGCAAGAGCCCGGTGCTGGAAACCTGCACTATCAGATTGTCTATTTTTAAGGTTTTTTGCTTCTTTCTGGCTTTCTCCTTCAGCTGTGTCCAGGGCAGGCCCGCTGCGGGGCGGGGACACGCATGCACCTCACCCCCTGCCCGCCCGGGGGTTGCAGGGGCCCGGGCAATTGAGCCCTGTCCTTCCCGTTCCGCTGGGGCCGCCTCCCTCCCAAGGTGAAAGAGAAACCGGTCCCGCCCACGTGACCCGCGGGGCGCCTCTGATTGGCCTTCTCAGGGAAGGGGCGGGGCGTTAGAGGAGACTTGCTATTGGTAACCCACAGGAGAGTTGGGCTGGGAGCGGCTGTTCCCTGTTGCGATTGGTTCTGCCGCAGCACCGGGGGAGGGCGAGAGGGCGTGGCTTGAGCATTTCTTCCCTCTGATTGGATCCGGTGGGAAGGATGACGCCCGTAATGGGTGACCGCATTTCTGATTGGCTTCCGTGACAGCGCGTGCTGAGAGGGGGCTTGCAGAGAGCGATCATTGGCCGCCGCTAAGGGAGGGCGGAACGATTGGCTGCCGACGCCCAATGACAGCCGGGCTCCTCCTGCCGTCCCCGCCCCCGGAGCACTGATAAGCGGCGGCGGCGGCGCTGGGGGGGGTCAGTGCGGTGGGTGGCGCGGCTGGGCCGGGCATGGCAGGGGCTGGCGGTGGCTCTTGCTGCCGCGGCGGGGCGGGGGGGCCCCAGCCGCTCCGCGCCACCATCCCCTTCCAGCTCCAGCAGCGCCGTGGAGATGGGAGCCGGGCAGGTAACGGTGGGAGGAGAGTAGGGTACCCGCAGTGCGTACCCGGGTCTGGTCTCGGGAGCGCTCCGCGTGTTCCTTGTACTCGGGGAGCGGCGGACGAGCCCAGGGTGTGTTTCGAACCCCCACCAAGAGTCCCTCCGCCGGTTCGATGGGTTGCGGAGCGTCCCATCCTGGTGTGAACCGCTCCACAGCGTATTCCCGCCGGGGAGCGCCTCTCGGCCCCGACAGCTTGGATGAGGCTGAGGCCGAGCCGTTCTTGGTCTCCCTGCACCGGGGGGGTCCCGGTGCTGAGCGCACCGACACCTTCTCCGTCCCGCCCGGGGCCGCGGAGGCAGTGCCGGGATTAGCGAAAACCAGCGTGTGCTCGGGAGGCTTCTGCTAATTAACACTGTTGTCGGTGGAAGTGGAAGAGAAATGAGAGAACCGAGGGCAGGAGAGAGGGGAAAACAAAACGGGGAGCGGCGGGAGGCGATACCGAGACAATACCAAAGACAATGAGCGAAGGGAAACCACCGCTGGACGCGGCCCTCAAACAACCGAGCTACGTAAAGTGCTGCCCGTGGGCTGCGATAACCCACGGGAGGGGTGAACTTTGACATCCGGCCCTGGGGAGGGTTGGCAGGGCTCCCCTGGGGGCTGCCCTCCTTGCAGGTGGGACGTGTTGCTGTTTGTGGCTTCCTGTGACAACGAGTTGCCTGTTTTGGGGTAGTTTCGGGGGGAAAAAAAAAAAAAAAAAAACAAACCAAAAAAAAACCCAAAACACCTGACCCCTGTTTTTCATGACAGCAGTCTTGCTTGATAAAGAAGAATTTGATTTCCCCTAATGGGAATTTGTCCCTAATTATATTAGTGAGATTTTCCTGACTGCATTAGAAGTGCTTATTTAAATATAACTTTTTGGCTTTTCTTTAAGTAAATGTATTGCTTTTGGCTGCTCCTGAGGCTGCTTTTGGATGTTGGGTCCTTGCTTGGCTGTTGCTTATCTCAAGAAGTATTAAAACAGCCATGAGACACTTTCAGGGTTAAATGTAAGATTAAACAAATTTCTGGGACAGAGAGAAATATTTGTCGAGCTTTGGGCCAGCTGATCTTGGTGGCATCTGTTTCAAGGGCTGGGCTTTTGAATGCAGCAGCTACTTTATCTGCTTTGCAGAGTACAGTGTTGCAGCCTGTCCTGCCATCACAATTCATGGCCCTTCCTGAAGTGTTCTGCATTTCACTCCTTGAGATTTCCAGTCATTCCCATCACTGGTGGGGTTGGTATTGATCAGGGAAGCTATTAAAAAGCTCTTTGCTTGTTTTATACTTGAAATGAGTTAAAATAAATTCTTTTTGAGCGCTACGCTCTACTTCCCTCTCGGTAGTATACTGAAATTGAGGTGAGGTTGCTGTTAATAAGGCAGATTATTCAGTAGCTTCACATTTTAGAAATTAAAGTAAATCTCAAAGTGAGGAGAGCCTGGCTGCCTGTGATCTCTTGGTCACTGGAGAGCTCTGTGCTGTACCCACTCCAGCACGTGGTGAATGCTGTGTGGCTTTCTGAGGGCAAAACGGCTGGAGCTCTGCTGAGATGAACCGGAATTGCTGGTCTTCATTTATTCCTGGCTCTGTGCCTCGCTGTTCAGGCTCTAGGAACTTAAATTTTTCCTCTTGATCATAGTAATTTCATCTACAGTTTGGGAAGTGGTGAAATTTCCATTGCTTTGCCTCATCGCTCTTTGTAAGCTTCAGTTTGTTCCCTGTGTGTGGGGGAGCTGTAGCAGTTAAACTGGCAGGATTGAACCAAAAACTGGTGATTCATCACCTAACACTTTTGCCCCTACCTTTTGGGAGCTCAGTGTGGAAATCTCTTGTTTTATTACATCTTTCCTTGTTTAACTCTGCTGCTTTCAGAGCCACTCTGGATCTGCGTGGCATCTTGGCCTCAGGGGTCTTGGAAGAGGAGGTGCTGGGTGATCTGGGGTCTGATCCTGCAGCTGCTCTGATAATAGAGGATCCCATTGAGATGAGGAGCAGCTGCTGAGTCTCAAAGGGCTTCTGTTAAAAGGAAGAGCTGGAGCTGGGGGGTGCCAGGAAGGAGGTCTGAGAAGATTTTTAAAGGACTTGACTTGGTGTTTAGAAATCCAAGATGTCAGGATTTCTCCTGACGAGTCTCATGTGTCATTGGGGTCAATGGGCTTTTAAAATTCCTTATCTTTTCAGTGATGTGGCTTTTGGGGGTGAAGCAGGTGATATGGTAGTGTTTGAACCTCTTCAGGTGCAAGCCCATCCCCATTGCCTTCAATTATGCCAGGCTGGGTGGCTTGGAGGCTGCTGCTGGGGAGGTCAGAGCTCTGCAGGTGCTGTAACGCTGGCAGGGTTATATGTTCTTTGGGCTGGAATGAGCTTGGTGGAGGCTTTGAAGTTTCAGTAGGTTAACAGCAATGCTGGTGGTGTTGGTGGCCTCGTTATTTTTTTCCAAGGCCCACACAGAAGCACCTGCTGGTCGGAGAGTTTCCATGCTTTCATCCAGGCTTCAGCCTCTCCAAGACCACGCTGGTGAATCCACTGCCTGAATGTAACCCTAGTCTTCAGACAGCATGAAAGATTGGAAACCTGATTTTCTCAACCTCTTTTTTTTTTTTTTTTGTGGTTTTTTTTTTTTTTTTTTCCCAGTATGATGATAGAAAAAAGCAGGTTTATTTAAATTGCAGCTCAGATTTTGATTTTCAGCCCCCTTGGTGAACATGAGTGCTAAGTGGTCTTAGTCATCTGAATTTGCTCTTGCACAGGGAGGGTGAAGATGGAATATGGAGGAAAAGTGAAGTTATGTGTTACTAGTTGAGCAGCATCCTTCAGCTTATCAAATGGTGGGCAGGGGGGAGTGGGGTAAGATGGGATGAGGAGCTGCACCGAGTCACCTACCAGCTGCTATTTTCTGGAGGAGGCTTCTTGGGAGGAGAAAGAGCAGCTGCCTGGCTGCCTTCCAAACAGACCTGTATCACTGATGGTGTGACACAAGAGAGGAACAGCCACGAGGTGCAGGGGTGCAGGCCTTCACCCTTAAACCCACACGGCTGATCTGCAGTGTTTGTGTCTGGCTTTGACAAGACCTGTGCCTTGCACTTGGTGTATTTCCCATTAACCTTCCATGCCACCAAGGCTTTATCAGTAGTCTCTCTTCACCAGAATTCACAGCAGTTCACCATTTTTCCCACCACTACCCCATGCAACCCCAGAATTATGTGATGCCTTTTAGCTTTTCAGGAAGTTACTGTTGGCTGAGCTGACTCATCTAGATGGGATTTTGTTGCTTGCCTGCTGAACTTGCCTGTTTTTGAGATGTCCAGTTGTTTTTGCTGTGTGGATCCTGCTAGAGAGACTCGGTGAGCAGACTGCCAAATATCTTTATTTGGCATCTGAATTAAACCCGTGCCTGGTGTATGTTATAGAGGCAGATGAGCAGGGCACTGTTCGTGGGTGATACTCGGTGTATGTTTAGCAAAATAAAATTCTTTATAAATAAAATTTCTTTTTA
>JANHGN010015960.1:14727-32154 GCA_024605025.1 Megaceryle maxima
CAACCTGATCTAGTGGGAGGTGTCCCTGCCCATGGCAGGGGGGTTGGAACTAGATGATCTTTAAGGTCCCTTCCAACATGGACAATTGAATGATTCTATGACATCCAAGGTACTCAAAATTTTAAGATGGTTACTTAATGTATTTCATACACTTTCTAGTTTAAAAAGCAAGAAATGTGAGCATGGGTGCTTTTATTTTTATGATGTGATGGAGCTCAGAAAATTCTTTTTCAGATCTGCAGGTAATATGCTCTTTTGTGACATTAGACAGTGTCCATAGTTTGTTCTTACGTATTGATAGTTGCAGAGCCTACCAAATGTGACATGGTAACAAAAATTGTTTTGTTTTGTTTTTTAATTTAATATTTTATTTCCTTCTTCTGGGAATAGATGGTTTAAAGAAATCTTTTGTTTACAGCTTCATGGAAAAGTAGAAGGACTAAAAGATTGGCTACACTGGTTAACCTTGACTTTTTGCATTCACCAGCTTGTCTAAAAATCAATGCCAAATGCTTCTTTTAACAGTTTGTAGAAAAAAAAAAAAAGACAGAGTGAGGTTGTAATATGCTGGTGCAGAAAAGTAGAATCAGCCAGGCTGTTCACCAGATTATGTCATGTGGTGCTGTATTATACATTCTGATGTCCACAATTCTGAACTATTAAACAAAGTTCTAGTACAAATTACTCAAGTTTAGGATTAGCAAAAAAAGCACAGAGTTTTCATGGAAGGTCAAAAATGCCAATTTTCAGTGTTACCTCTTAAGCAAAGTAATGCAGAACTAAAGCTATAAATACTGTGTGTCTGTGAATAACATCTAGTTGAGGAATGGGAAGGAAAGAATAGGATGGGGAGGGAAGACAGAAATAAGTAATCCACAAGGACTTTTGATAAGAAATAAGCCTTCTCCAAACATGGCCTGATAGCTTAGGAACAAAACATGAGAATCTCTTGCAAATCTTTGAATCAAAGGGAAGCAACATGGGGTTGATGCATGCCTTTATGAATTACTTAGTCACTAGTGTGCATGTTTTGCCATATGGTGCTTGAACTTGAACTGTATTTTTGTTGGAATCTATGTATCATCTTGCAAATATTTCCTCTATAAACATTTCAAATAGTCATGTCTCTCTAAACATATTCACTTTAATCTTTGAGTAATCTGAAAGAAAAATGTGGCATTCCAAGTTTACCTTTACTATTTTATATCTGTTATAAATACTTGGGCATCTTGATGAAATGTGCTGTGTCTTTTACATGAAACCCATTGGCTGCAGTCTTCTGTGTTTACTCAATGTTCTGTGGTGCTTAGCTATTGATTTCAAAGAGGTTCTTCAGTGTCTATGGCAATTAAATAACAATTAAAAGCCATTACTGTTATGCTATCTGTTCTAAATCAAATTGTTGCAAATTAAGAATTAGAGTGCAGATGAAATGAAGTATGGGGAGTTTAAGGTGGATGTCTGTTGCATCATGATATTTGTCTTGAAAAGATCTTTGTGTTATACCCTGTACTGAAAATAGAAAATACAACTCCCCCCCCCCCAAACCCTAACATAGTTTCAGATGATAGAGATGCTGATTTAATATGGTTATGTAGCTTTCAGAAGAAAATGTCTAAGAACTAATGTATCTGAAAGAGCGAGCCACTATCCAGAAAATTGGAAAAAATTCCTGTGATTTTTATATGTCCTCTGTGTTTCTTTTCTGCATATTTTTAGGTAACCATTCCACAGGGCTGTGAACATAGTAATAAAACAAACTAATAACTCTAAATTTACCAATTTTCAGACTTTTTCAGTTCAGCTTCCAAAATGACCTTTATCTTGGAAACACTTTTAAAAAACACATTCTGTATTCATTAATGAGCAAAAGCTATTCTTCCTTAGCAACTGAAAAAGTTGTTTAGTTTCCTAATAGGAAAGCTTTACTTGCTTTCTTGAGCAAACACAGGAGGATTTGAAATCTGTTGTCTTACTCCTGCTGAGATGTTTTGTTCTACTTAGATTGTACGAAGAGGTAGAAGTGAATGAATTAGACACACAAATCAGAAGCAGATAGTTGTGTTTAGGAACATTTAGGGGAGATTGTTCTTTTAACATTTCTCTCATGAACAGAATCATATCTTTGATTTGTATTCATTTACTCCTCACAGGAAGCATACTTGCTTAGTTGTTTCTGGAGATTTATTTTAGGTTGTTCTGAGCAGGGTAACCCTGTACAGCAAGGAGTTAAAGGAAAATCTAGTAGTTAGATCTATTTCAAAATTAAGTTTTTCCCCAATTGTAAAACTATTTATTGCTAGGCATTACAGATCTGTGACTTCCTCAGAAAGCAAGTTCAGTTTCTTTATTCTAAACAGCCTAGAGTCATTTAGCCTGGGAATGCATTTTTCCACATTCTTGAGATGATTTTTAAAGGTTATTGTTTGCTAAGCATTTTATCAAACTGAGTGTCCATGGTCCTTGGATAGATTCCTGCTTAAAATTGTTACCACTAACTCTTTTCAATAATACAATTTTTGGGGGCAAACCACTAATGCTGTCTATTTCACTCAACAATTTAAAATGTAGGTGATAACTTAAAATATCCTGAGATCTAGTTGAAAACTAGATGTGTTTTTCTTTGGGGGTCTAGTTTTAGATTTTCTTGCCAGTGTCACTCAAAGTAGTGTAGCAATTCTGAGACAAAACACACTGCAGGAATTTGGGGGTTGGACTCGGTGATCTCCAGAGGTCCCTTCCAACCCCTGACATTCTATGATTCTATAAGTTGGAGACACTAGAAGGACTTTTTTGCAATACTATTAGATGAACATGTTGAAAAATATATATTCTATAGCATAATTCATCCAAACTTCAGAAGAACTGCACTTGAGCATGGGGATACATGTATTTTTATCATTGTAATTCCATGTTTTAGAGAGCCATAGAAACAATAACAGTTAAACTACTTGTGTTTATCAGGATATCCTTCTAGACTTGAAGAAACATCTGAGGGGCTGTACAGTTCAGTAGTCTCCTATAAGCATCTGACAGAAGATATCTACTAGTTTTATTCATGATGCAAAAATGATGGAAATACCTTCTGCTAAGGGTGAGAA
Organism: Megaceryle maxima; assembly: GCA_024605025.1. Classification (NCBI taxonomy): domain Eukaryota; kingdom Metazoa; phylum Chordata; class Aves; order Coraciiformes; family Cerylidae; genus Megaceryle; species Megaceryle maxima. The sequence continues at coordinate 17,829 of JANHGN010015960.1, forward strand.
AGAAAGAAAATGAGCTAGTGATGATATTGAGCAGAAGCTAAACTCAGAAGGAGATTAAATTGAGGTTTGTTTTGTTATTTTTGGTTTATTAAGAAAGCCTAGAAGGAATTATGTTACTGTGAGTCGATATTCTTAGCAGAAGATGAAATCTGTAGTGTATCCAAATGTAGAACTAAATCAGAAATGTACAGAAAGGTAGAAAATGGAAGAATTTTTGAAACAGCTAGTGGAACAACAGCTGCTGCAATATGAAAATTTAACTGTGCACTGGCAATGCTGAAAGAGATGTGAATTCAGCATAGTTTTTCAGAGGGGAAACTTTGAATATGTAAAAATACCTTACTGGAAGGAACTCTGCCTGTGTATACATGGTTTGCCTGGGTTCAGAGGTTCCAGTAGGTAGCGTGCCTTTGCCATAAGGACTGTAATGAGCCTTCACATTGCTTTCACATTACTGTGGAGAATTTATTCAGGATCAAACTACTGGTGTAGACAGCAGAAACTGTCTCATGCATTGCTGCAGGCTCCCAGACACAACCGCTGGTCATATCTTGTCTGAGGAAATATGTAGACCAATCCTGGTCAATAGATTAGTCTGACTAGTAGAATAGTGAAGACCAAGGTTTGTGAGAACTGAATTCAGAGAGGAAGCATAGACTGATTGTGTTTATGAAGGAAGATGCCTTTGTATGTGAACTGGCATAGACAACATGTTTCCTCTCATGAAGGTATCTTCCTGATTCATTAAGGGAGATTCTGATTACAGTACTCATCAGCTGCAGTCCTTAATCAAAATGAATCAGTCAGAGAACAACTTAATTGCACTGAAGCAGAAGATAGCAAACTAAACTTTAGGTAATATTTTTCCCTCTACTTTAAACAATGACCGCTGTGTTTTATGGAGGAGCCCACTTCCCCATATTACATTCCATGCTTGAAATATAAAACATTCCAATATTTGGATGGATAAGTAGTTTCTTAAATAAATTTCCTTGCAGAATTCTTATGATATGGTACATGCAAACTTATTTTTAAATGCATAAGGCTCCTGTAAACATGTTAATTTGGCTTTTGGAAAAAGCAGGAACATCTTGCTGTTCTATGGGGAATAAATATCTAGCAGAGTAAGGAAAATCTGAAAGGACAAGCACTTCATGCCATAGTGCATATAATCAGAGTTCTGTATTGTTTAGTGTGAAGATGACTTACTCCTCAAGAATGAAGGCTTGCTCTTGACAGACATTTAAAATGGTTAGTGCTTTTATAAATATAGATCTAAATAAATATAGTGATGTATTTGTAAATATAAATAAATATTTATTCTGTGAATAAATAATATAAGCCTAGTCTCTTTTACCTTTTTAAGAAATTATTCTCTGAGAGTACTTTTGATACCTGTAATACTACTACTAATGATAATAATGATAAAATGGCTTTTAAAAAAGCCATTAGTAAGTTATTGTGTGTTTTTCCATTTTTATTTTTCTGTCCAGAATGTTTTGTCCTTATACTGCTTTTGTCATTTAATTTTCATTTGACTAATTTTAAATTGCTGACTGAAGAATCTGACAAGGCCCTAAGCATTGCTCTTCAATAAAAGATAGGAATTCAATTAGATTCCTTCCATTTCCATAAATCTAAGCCCAAGAATTTGAAGAAATGGGAATTCACATCCACTTCTGAAATCAAGAATTACTTTCTTCAAGGGACCTTAACAAGTTTATCTATGCAGATAGTTAGAATTTTGTTCTACTTAATTATTAGTGCATAGATACTATCAATGGCCTAACACAAACTGTTTTTCAGTACTTACTTTATGGTTATGCTTTGCCAGTAGTATTCCTACTTACTTCCTAGTTACAAAAATCAATAGCTGTGTAGAATTTTCAGAAGCCTAATGAAATTAGATGCCCAAATCCTGGCAGAGGTCATTACTATTTGGAAACTAAACTTCCTGAAGCATCTTTGAAAATTTCATCCCTAGGAAAGGACAGCAATATCCAACAAAACCATTATTTGAGACTATTTTGTATTATTGCCGAAATTTTGCTTTGATTCCATCTTATACTCTATAGGATGTTGTACTGAATCTGGGAAGTGTTTAGATGCATTTGAATGGTGCTTCTTATGTTGTTTAATTTTATAGCAAAAAAATACTGAGTAATGAAATGTTTTGAAAGACACTTTAGAGCACATACCTTTTCCTTCATTCACATCTGTTGGTAGCCTAAAGTGTTGGAGCTTGCCAGTGGAATTTTTATTTTCCTGGAGAGTTGGGGATGAAACAACTTTTATTTCCTTGCCTTTTTCTAGATATTAGTTAACCACTTGAAGGAAACAGAAAGCCAGTAATTGATATGCTGCTAAATAGGTAAGAAACAGGACTTTAACGTCAGTCAGACGTTTTAACTAACATGGTCCCCCAGGTAAAGAATAAGCTTAGACACTTATCAGGGATATAAACATTGAAGAAATAGAAAGAGCTTGATTTGGTAATACTTAGATTTATGTATATGAGATATTATTAATCATTGTAAAAAAAAAAAAAATCAAAACAGCAGAATAATAGAGGGGAAGGAAAGAAATAGAGGGCTTTCTTTGAGAACAGAACAAGAATTTAAAACAGTGTTGGAGGAACTGAAAGTTATTAGTGGCTCTGCATATATCTTTAGATGAGGTTCCAACGGTTGGGCGAACTTTGGTCCAAATTAATCCTTATTTGTGAATACAGCTGGGCTGCCAGCAACATTTTGTTTCAGCTGAAACTATATATGTAACAAACCTAACATTGTATAAATATTTTTTTTTTTTTGGTCAAATCTTACTCTCTTTCCTATGAACCCAGCCAGTGCCAAGGGTAGGGGGAGGTTAGTAGATATTGAACTGAGTAACCTTAGCATGTAGGTTTCAACAATTTCGCATCATCAGGCAGTGGGGAATTATTATTCTACATAAAGCACACCTCAGTAAAAACGGCAGTAACTATTACTATTAGTTTCACATATGAGTTACTACTAAGAGGGTGGAAAGACAATATTAGGTAAAGTACAGCCTGTTTAAAGATTGAGATCAATACATGGTGCTTCATGTTTCAGTCATTCCCAAGGAACTTTCACTGTATGTAACTAGTAACTATTCATCTGGTAACATTATTGCATTATATTAGGATAAGTATCATTCTCTGTATTTGCCTATAACACTAAAAAACCACTCTGATTGCATGTGTAACCAAGTTACTTGTCGCCTGCTTGGAAACATGCATTTTGTGCTTATTAAAAAATAAAAATTAAATTAAAAAAAAAATCTTCAAGATGTTTCCTGTAAGAAATGTTTGACTACAGTATTTTAATTTTTACAAGCCTACATCATTCTTTCTGAGTCTACGACTTTGTGATGTCCAGTTCCTGAGTTTGGGAATTATAATAGTCTACATTTTTCTTTTGGGGAAAAACAAATAATAATAGATTAACCAAATCATTTATTACTAATTGTACAATATCCTGAACTGTTAAATTTATTACAGTCATTGAGAGGCTTTATCATTATACATTGATGTTGTTATTCTGAGTTTGTGATATTTAACATTTTTCATTGCGCACTAACTGCTGATTATTTGCTGATGATTTAAAAAAACAAATCCTAGCCAGTCCTGAGAATATCAGTGATACATGTTTGTTTTGAATTTAACTAATATAAGCTGAAGTTTTATTGGTGGTGATTAGAGAGCATATTACTGTTTGTTGGGTTTTTTTTCTCAGAATGACTAATTTTTTTTCACACTTGCATGAGATGTTAAAGTTCTGCTGTATGTAAGAAATTGTCAGACTTGCAAAGCAACGATGCAAGATACCTAGATAATGGCTTTGCAATTCCTTTGCAATTTATTAATGGACTCTAGCATTAATTATCTTAGCAGAAATACCCAGTGCCTAGCATTCTACTATTTCAAAGTATTTCTGTCAAATGTCATTGCCCAGGGAATAAGGTTGTGCTCCTCCGCAGAAGATAATTCCTCACAATGTAACATTTTTTCTAAGCAAATACTGCTGTTTAAGTTGGTGACTTAGTGAAACATCACAAATATGAGTCACCTATCATGCAGTTATTTGCTGACTCCACTTATGGAAGTGGCCAACAACCAGTTCATCTGCCAAACAAATAGAAAGGCTGGATTATAAGATTGCACTTGTCTAGAAATGATTGCAGCAAGCAACCCTTGGTGGTACTTGCAGATATCATAATTGAAGGGTAATCATTCTCTGCCTTCTTCCACAGTTAGTTTTGAGAGTTAATGACCTGTTCTCTCAGCTGAAGATCCCTAGTCTGTTTTTTTTCTTTTTCTTCTCCATTTAAAGAATTTCAAACACCCTAAAACTTTGCTTACAATCCCTTGGCTGGTATCCTATCCAATAAATTGTTTCTAGTAATCTCTTGAGAGTGAGTGGACTCATGAAATAATACTGTAGTGATACTTAACAAATACGTAATGTCAGAGAACAGCAACCCTGGGCAATCATATAAAATCTCTAAACACTCCAAGATGCCAACCCATAATCAACAGAATGTTTTTTCACTTCCTGGTATATGTGTGTTTGGGGCTATTGACTCTCGTACCACAGAAGGCTTATCTCCATACAAATCATGTCAGCATGCTTGACTGTACCCTTCTAGCCAAGGAGAGCAAACTTATGCTAGTTCAGCCACATTTGACTTGCAAGTGCAACTTTTGTATTCCCAGTGTGTTGCTGAGTTGTTCTTGGGTTGTTTTGTTTAATAACTTACTATAGCCTAATAGATCAAGGATAATATCAGGGCAGGAAATATCTCTTTTATGAAAAATGAAAACGAACAAAAAAACATGAACATCATCATAAATTGATTACATGTTGTGTCCCTGTTGATTCCTTATTAGATGTAAAACTTCTTGATCCTAAACCCCATTTGTGTTCCCGTCTGATGTCTGCAAACTTTTCTCCTCACCATGAGATAGTACCATACTTCTGGAAATATACTCGTTTGAGAAATTGAAACCCTCCTGAGGCAGACGGGGGGCTGTAAGACATGTAATGTTCTAGATTTTGTTTGTTGGATTTGTTAATGAGAAGCAGGCTTCATAAATATACTTTGGTCATAATATATGATTTATTCTGAAAATGTGAAGAGTTGAAGCTGTTGCTTCATTAATGACAAAAGTTTTGTTAACAAAAAATTGAAATTGCAGCAATTCTCAAAAAAATGTATTAGAAATACTGCCTGAGTACAGAAAATGTGATACTGATATAGGAATGGTAGCAGAAGATTACAGTTGCAATTAGTTATTACTGTCACCTAGAGTATTTCTTGGGAAGATCATCTCTATTGCTTTGTCGATTTGGCTAAACACAGATGCAACAAAGCAGACTTTGTGTTCCACGAAATCTCCTGTTGTGATTATAACCGGATATGTCATGCTTTTTAATGTTGGATAAGTCTCTTGAACTTTAAACGTATTCCCAAATTATAGGGGCAAAAAGAGTTTAACAATAACCCCCAACTTCCTGATTGAGTTATCTTTCTTGTGCAGATGGTGAAGATCTACAGGCTCACAGAGCAATGCTTGTCTTGAGCATCACTGTTAGCCTTTGCCTTATGGTAAAAATGCAGTCTGGCCAGAGGGCAGACGAGAAGGTAGTCTGAGCAATGTCACTCTCCTGTGGCCAATAATAAGCATTCTACATGTTTCTCTTGAATGGAACAAGGTCAGGAGATCTGTTTTCTCCCTAAATTGAAGAAATATGTTGAAACCTGACATGAAGAATCAGCTAATGCTTCATGCCACCTCTTTGTCCAGCCAACTGAAATTGGATAGAGTGAAGAGGCTCCTGGCATCCTAACTGGCTGTCATCCTTTCTGCCACTGCGTTAGCTGATGAGATCTCAGTCTGGACCAGAACAAAGTGCATGCAACTCATGACCTCTTGTTCCTTGCTGGGAGAAAACAGCCTCAGGCAATGGTGGCCAAGGTGACACTGGGAAGGACGTAGAACAGAGCTCCAGCTGCTTTGCTACTGCACATGCTGCTTCCACAATCCACATTTTCAGTCCCTTCGTATCTCTTGTGGGAGATTGCAGTAGGAATGAAGATCAGGCATCTTTCCTGCCAGTGCAGATGGTGGAGTGGGCAGACCTAGTATAGTTGAAATGGGGGCTGGGCTGCTGACTAAGCATCTAACTACATAAGCATCATTTAGATAAATCGCCTTATTTAATTTAAAATGAAGAGAATGTAATTGAAAAATGCAATAACATGTTTGCAATTGCTCCTTAGTTCTTAGAGGTAATATTTCTTTTTCATATATAGCTTGCTGATGATCAGGGATTGGTGTTGATGACAACTGTTGCCATGCCAGTATTTAGTAAGCAAAATGAGACTGTAAGTACTCCGACTATTTCTGTTGTGATAATGGGGTGACTGCAGTGAAATTGCTTTCAGAGTCCTAATAAGATTTTAGCCTTCTTGAAAAATTTGTTTTCTCTTCTTCTGGTCTGCAGTTAGTATCCCTTTGGTAGCGTAAAAATGTGGACAAATAATCCCAAATAACTATGCTCTAGAAAGCATAGTAAAATAATGAAACCTTATGTCTAAGCAAAAATCTCAGGTGATGCTATGCCTTCGGGTTTTCTTACTTCACTATTACCTTTTTTTAAGCAAATAATCTATATCCTTTCCTTCTTTGTGCTGATAAGCTTCTATTTCATACACTCAGAAGTTAATTAGCAGTATGTATATTATGAATATACCTATCTTTACTAATTGAACAGGCTATTGAAGAAAATTACATGTACTTTTCACTTAATGCTTAATCTTTCTCTTTTGTTTTTGTTTTTGTTTTTTTTTTTAATGGCAGGAGAAATTGGGAAAGAAGGGAGTAACATTTTTAACAGTAGCTTTTTAATAAAAAACTATTTTGCAAAAGGATGTTTACTGTTGAGGGACTCGATAGCTGTCAGAAGTGTGCATGCCTTTTTTATGTGAATTGCAGCTAGAGCAGAAAGGAGCAATATCATTGATTAAATGACTGATCAGATGAGTTGTACCGGTGTCTGCTTTCCCCCATTTTTAAATACTTTGTCTGTTACCTCTTCGCTTCCACAGAGTAGCTGCAATGTGAAATGAGTGGTGGGAATGTTCATCATTATTGTGGTTCTGAGTGCACCTTTTCTTGTTCTTTTCAGAGATCTAAAGGGATTCTTCTGGGAGTAGTTGGCACAGATGTTCCAGTTAAAGAGCTTTTAAAAACTATTCCAAAATACAAGGTAATAGATAAATGATAACATGTCCTTTATACTCAATATAATATCTATATCATAATTTATTTAGCATGTTAATATTGTTTATACTGATGTAGCGCAATTATTTTCCTCAGGAATTTTAGCTCTCCAGTGTCTGTCATGTAGCTGGAGCACAGGAGGTTCCACCTTAACATGAGGAGGAACTTCTTTACTGTAAGGGTCACAGAGCACTGGAACAGACTCTCCAGAGAGGTTGTGGAGTCTCCTCTGGAGATTTTCAAAACCTGCCTGGCTGTGTTCCTTTGTGACCTGTGCTAGATTGTGTGATCCTGCTCTGGCGGGAAGGTTGGACTTGAAGATCTCCAAGGACCCTTCCAACCCCTGACATCCTGTGTGCGTGTGATCCTGTGTGTGTGATGCCTTAATTGATTCTAAGATCAAGTGCAGTTTTTAATACCAAAGTGATTATATGTTTTGATCTTCACATTTTTGCAGATCATAGTGAGCTCTGTAAGATAATATTATTGTCTGTAATGACATCGATGAAATTATTAAACCACAAAATATAGACAGAATACCACACAAAATAAACAAAAATTAATGATGAAAATTTGCATAACGTTGTCTGAACACTATAAAAAAAAAAAAAAAAAGAAGTCTATCATTAACATGACTTTAAGCTTCCTGCCTGTGTGTGGCACTTCCTGTCCCAATTCCATGTTCACGGTTAGTAGTCTCCTTGAATTAAAGCAAGTGGCACATTGCAGGGTCTTGAACAAGTTCCTTCCTGCCTAACCAGACTAGTGGTTCCTTCTTCCCTACCCAGTATTTGCTAGATATTTCTCTCTGCTTTGTTTTTCAGAGTCAGAGACAACACTATTTTAAAATTCTTACAAAATAATTGTTATAAAAGTTTTCAAATGCACTTCATCTATTGTAAAACATTTGTAACTCAGTAGAAGTAGGCTTCAGGCAAATTCAAAGATAAAATTACTTTTCATTTACATTTGAGGGAATACATGAGTATTTCACTACTTCTCTATGTCTGAAATGCTTTACTGGAGTGTTATTTTATTCACAAATGAAAATTAAATGATTGCTTTCCAGTTAATTCCTAGTGGACTTTTTTTTTTTAAGGTATATTAAGATATTTTATTTTTAAGATAAATAAGCACATAACACAATACAGCCTTTACAAAAGAGGTCAGCTATTAGAAAAGCTACGTTTTGACATGTTCCTGCACTGAACATAAATTTGTATGTCATACTTTCCTCTTAATTTTTACTGATTTCCAAGTAGATGGAGGAATAAGGTGACTTGTGCGTGCCTTTGAATATTCCTACATATTTTTGTAGATAATTCTAGGAGGAAAAGTCCTCCTATAGATTTTAATTCTAATTTTAATACATTAGGAATTACCAAATGATTTTGTAGATCAATATACAGTACCTGGAAAGTTTAAATCAAATGAGAATTTTATAAAAATAATGCATATATTACTGGCAATAACATTGGAGTAATTTGCTGGGACTTGCATCCCACTAGGCTAGATGCCATGCAAACACAGAACAGAAAGGCTGTCCCAGTTGGAAAAATGTTTGCAGACTATGGGAAGAGGCATCAGATGACCACACACTGATACATCACAGTGAACAGAGATAGGTTACATAACACAGAACAGTCTCAGCATGCTAACCACCAAAGTTATTTAACCACAACTTACATTATACTTTTGCGTATCTAGAAATAGTGAATCAGTAGAAAGTAGAAGAGAAAGGAAAAAAATTTGCATGGAGCAATGGAAATAATCTTTGAAGCAGCCTTCTGAGGAGCTACGGATAGAGTGAGTTTCATTTGTAATGAGAAGGAAGAACAATATTGTAGTAGCTGCAAGAAATGAAAGTGTGGCTATGCATGGTTGGATAAAAAAAGGCCATATCACAGCAACGTTATTCAGAAATCATCTTTAAGAACAGTCTGAATACAAGAACCTAGAGAGAGCGTGGGGTCTGAGTAACAGGTATTGAAGCAGAGTTATTCAGAAAAGGAGAATATAGTTAGGAAAATAAAAACTTAGCTTTTTTTCATATGGTATTATATTTTCTAAGACTTAGTTTTCTGAGGAAGTAATGCATGACCCTCTTTCTGAACACTACAATTTTTATTTGAAGGTACATTTTATATTACAGGATGTAATGCAAGAGGGGATTAATACAGGAGGCACCAATATCTTGCAATACAGTTAGGTTGGTGAGATCACTTGAGTTATAACTTCTAGTCTCGCATACCATAAACATTTCTGAACAGTAAAAAGACGATGGAATTGCAAGAGTATAATCACCCCTGGGACCCATTCCTGTAGAGGCAGCATGTGAAATAAAATTCACACAGGGATATAAAATGATTGGTTGTAAATAGAATTCTGCTGACCTGGAATTCTCTCAGCTTGGAAAGGTGGTTTTTATGCTGAGGAAGATTAATAATAACAATAAGCTATTTTCAATAGTCATTATCTAGACTAAACTTCCTCAGATGTCAGTGGCAGTTTCTCCAGAACAAGGTAGGGTTGGATTTAGTAACACTTAGTTTTCATGTGGTATTTTACAGCAGGTAGGAAAAGGGTTTGTTTTTTTTTGTTTCTGAATCTGTTATTTAGAAACAAGGTTTAAAATTGCAGTACTGCTATAAGTTGTAGTATCTCTTAAACCAAAGCATTTTAAGTGCAGAGAGTGTGCAGTTTCACATATTGCACAAGACACAATAAAATACTATCCATGTAGTCTGAGTATGCTTCAAATAGTTTTTTCTTCTGTGAAGTATACCACCCACACTTGTTTCCTTACCTGACTTCCATTGCTTGGATGTCGTTCTGCAGTTATCAACACAGAATTCACCAACAGCTAGTTCATTTGTCATGTTATAATAGGTAAAATATGTCCACTGTTATTATTTTGATTATACCTCCTTTATGAAGAGATGCCAAGGACATATCTCCTTGTATTACATTCACTAGAGTTTATTGCTTTAGGGAAAACTGTTAATTTATGAAACTATCTTCTATATGACAGATACCATTGACCATTACAATAATTCACAGAAAGACAGTATAAATCTACCTGGTATGTTTTCTCTGTGACCTTGCCATAATATCATACTCCAGTTTATATTTTCATAAAAATTGCAGAAGCCAACAGACTTGCTGTCCTACTTGCCTCTTAGATATGATTCTGACTTGTCAGCCTTGCTCATGTTGCTTTATGCCAGACAAATTCCTAAGGACCCACCTCAGCAGAGTATTTAGGAATGTACTGAAGTAAAATAAAAAGGTTGTTAGTGAGAAATGTAAAGGAAATACCAAAGCAAGATAGATCTGGAGGTTGGTTTTGTTTGTCTGCTTGTTTTTAATACTTCAGTACATCAATACACTTAAACAAAGATATATGGGATTTTACTTCAGAATTGAAAAGAAAATGGGTGAGAAAGTACAGTACATTCTTTGCATGGAAAAAGTTACATACCAAAGCTGCAGAAATATTCTACATTAGCAACAAGTTTATGCTAAGAAGTGATGTTTGAATGACCACATGAATGATTTGAAGGTACATTTGCATTCAGTGCAATCAACTGTATAATAGGTACAATGTTAAAAGAGTAGTATTGTTATTTAAATAAGTACAATCCTAAATTTGATTACATATACTGTTAGGCCTCATAAAGCATTTAATTGCTCTTAAATGATCTCCCATAGTTCGATTCGGCACAAATATGTAAACTTACAGGAGCTTCTTTAGTAGAAATATACTTCCTTCTGTGACCCCAGATGAACTTGAATTAAGAGAGCTGAAATGCCTTGAAGACTGGAAGATGTAAATATCACATATGACTGGCCACTGCTTGCTCCCTGTAACTGTACATTCAGTACCATTGATTTAAATGATTCTTTTACATCTCTTCAATGAGTGAAATAAACTGAACCTAGCCACTCCTGGGAATATGTACCTTTACTTAGTTCCAGTATCCCTTTGCTTTGGCACGTGCTACGGTGTAAGTCGCATGCTATGGTGTGTCATATATATGAGTATATTGTTTTTGCTCTAAAGCACACAGAAATAGATGTCCTACATAACAAAGTGTTTGTGACATTTTCAGTTGTGCTATATGCTGAAATCATCACAATGACACATTCTTGTTTTCAAAAAATGTCAAGGATCAGAGCTTTGCATATATTATAATGAAGTACTATGTCAATAAGGGGTATGAATGCCAACTTTAAGCCCTAAATAACTAAAATATTATCTGATTTTTTTTGTTTAAGAAGTTACTGGAGACTGTGCTAATTAGTATTTCTTTTCCATTTACTCTTACAGTTAGGTATTCATGGATATGCTTTTGCAATTACAAACAATGGATATATTTTGACTCATCCAGAACTTAGGCCTTTGGTAAGAATGTTACTTACTGATCTATTTTATTTAGTTTTATATGTTGCCTTTGTTTTTCTTTCAGTATGAATAATATTAAATGATAAATTAAATACAACAGACCAGTTACTTTATATTGCTTTAGGACACATTTTAATTTTTGGTAAATTTACCTCTGGAAACAAAGGCTAGCATAAAAAAAAAAAAAAATAAGGAAAATATACAAGTTGTTTCTACAAAAGGTGCAGACATCTATTACTGCAAAATGGCAAAGACAAAAATTACTATAATTATGTTCATTTTACATTGAAACAGAATGACGGAATGCTCTATTTCTATGTAATAACCCCTATTTGTCATGTTAAAGTGTTAAAGCTAATTTAATATATGTGCAGAAATTTCAATAAAGCATATTCTTAAGCAAAAAAGGGGCACAAGGGATTTTTGTACTAAAAGAGAAATAGCAGCAAATTTTACCTTTAGTTTCCCTTATCATCTTGTTTGCATTAATCTCAGTAAGAAAAATAGAAGTGCCTGTTACATAAATGTTTATCATCTTAACACCCCAGAGAACTGGTACATTTTTGATTACGTCATTGTTTAGGAAAAGCACTTGCAAGTGTTCAATCATTATCGACTCTTAGCAAAGCATCAGTTTTAGTAACTCCACTGGTGTATACACATGGATGCCATATGTATTCCTCATGCAGGCACTTCAAGTAATGTCAGATTTCAACAATATTTTAGTAGAAAACAGAAATAATAATAATTGTATAATTTCATATATAAATATTGAAAAGCATGGTTTAAGTTATTTGCATATCAAATGTTTTCATTTGGCAAAAGAATTTGTCTTTCTAAGATTTGGGCTAGGAATTACACTCTTAAAATTTGTATTTACACTTGTTCCCCCATTTATTTTTTAACTGAAGTAGAGCTTATGAAAAGTTCAACAGGGAGCTTCCATGGGTGAATGGAAAAACATTATTCCAGTAACTTCACTGTAAAATGGACACACAATCTAATTGCAAAGCAGACATTATAGTATCTGGAAGGAATTTTAAAATAAATAGTTTAATTTTTATTTTTCTTCTAAGAATATGGATGGTAGAATTTTTTACAGCTGTGGAGAGGAAGACGGTATTTATAGAGAATCAGGCTAATTACTGATAAGCAATATGGTTGTCAGAAATGGCTCTTGCATTGGCTTTTTTTACCAGCTTTTAAAGCTATATGTCCACCTATAGACAGCTCAGACCCAAGACAGCTACATTAATGTGCTCCAGGGACCTTTTTTTTTTTTTTCCTTCCCCCCCCCCAGTCCCCACAGATTATTTATTGAAATGATGGATCTGTATTTTCTTGTTTTATGGAAATTAGGACATCTGCTACCTAAATATATAAATATTTAAGGAGCAAAAAACTTCTGGCCTCAGTAGAAACAGTTTATGTGAGTGTAGGATTTATGAGATTGACTCACCACACCTAGACCCATCTAGTCTATGGAGTCCCATTTCAAGCAATGACCAACATGAGATTGTTCCTGAGGAAGATGCCGAAACTGAGTGAACGGATGTGGAAAGTCTTAGAGCAGTCAGTGTAACTTTTAGGAGTTTCAGATAGGCTTCTGCTTCTAAATATTTAGTTCTGATGTTTTAACATGAAGACTTATTAGAGTGAATCATTCTGTTATCCATAATAACATACTCATTTTTGGCAGTCGGCTTGACTTCTCATAGTAGTGATTTATCATAATGTAACTGTTTTTATGTTGAATTCGATTATGTATTTCAATAGGAGTTCTTATATTAGGAATATGTAAAGTAGAATATTTTTTCTAGTTTTTCTTTTCCATTTCTTTATGTACTAATTTGTGATTATCTTTTCATCACAATAACCAATATTTTCAGTCATTCTGTAATGTTTTTCTACTCTTCTGCATCTTGTTGACATGTTCTCTGTATTTTTCTGACCTCTAACTTATCCATTCTTCCATGCTCTTTTTCTGACTGAGATTACCTGCTGAGCGTTATTTGGTAACTGCAGCGGAGAAGGGGCAGCAATAGGGGTTGTACAAACCTCCTCAGAGCACCTGGATTACAGAGAAAGATTTTTAATGCAGGTCTCTTCTGCATCTTCACTGCTTTGTTGCCCCAGCCAGGTTGTCCGTGTCAGGTGACTGTGTAATTTTGCCTTTATCTCTCATTCAGCTGCAATATAGACATAACCTAAAAATTGCTTAAAAGAGCCAAAGTTACCAGCACACTGACTAGATCTAAAATTTGACTATCATAGTATCCTGTGACTTTTCCTACAATTTCATATTTGAAAATTTATTACATTAATTATGTTAGTTTACCTCCGTGGTTAAAATGATGAAACAAATGTTATTGTGATTTAATGTAATCTTTTTATATTTAAGGGGGGGGGGGTGAATGTCAGTGTGGGGAGAAGTTTTCTTCAATTTTTTTAGCTGTTGCTTTGGAAAATGTGATAGGAGATCACTTGTACTCATGATTGGCCACTCCCTTCAGAGTATTTTTTTCTCTGTATGTATTAAAATCCACATTTTTTAATTTTTTATTTTTAATATACAATTCTAAATTGGATATTAAATTCATTTTTTCTTTATG
>JANHGN010015961.1:0-17604 GCA_024605025.1 Megaceryle maxima
TCCTTTCCTTTCCTTTCCTTTTCTTTCCTTTCCTTTCCTTTCCTTTCCTTTCCTTTCCTTTCCTTTCCTTTCCCTTTTTCCTTTTTCCTTTCCTTTTTCCTTTCCTTTCATTATTCTTTTCTTTTTTTCTTTTCCAGAAGTAATCCCCAGGACTACCACATCATCTCACTTTGTGATGTAACCTGTCACTGGCTCAAAAGCAGGCAAAATGAGGAAGGAGGGGGAGGTAAGAGTTGTAAAAAATGAGATTTCTCAAGACCCTCCCCCTGGAGACCCTGGAAGATGTTAACATTAGGTCTCCTAGTGGCTAGGGCCAGAGCTGGAGGCAGATTAACAGTAATAAAATAATCCTAGAATAATAAAAGCCAAGAAAGCGTGTAACTCATTATGTCCCCATCCTTAAAAGTGTTGGTATGAAAGGGCCACTAAAGACCAATTTTCTTTTGCTAGGTGAAAATTCCTTACCTCTTCAACATACTTTACCTTTTCTGTAAACCAAAAATGATACAAACGCATTAAAGGTGCTCACAAAGACATCATGCCTTTTATGTTAAAAACAGCAAAAGCAAACACTGTCAGTGCAATACTTTCTAGCTGTCTGGTCATACTTAATGTAACATACAGTGCTGATCAGCTCTTGTTTGGCTTGTGACAGCTACATTAATTAGTGTAATGGTGCCATATTGGCGAGGCTGGGAATTATTTGGGTTATGGAGAGTAAATGCTGTTTGTATGAGTGCTGGAATTACAAAGCTTGTACCAGAATGCCTAATGGGAAACTAGGCCATGAGATTTTGGGCAAAACCTGTTTGACTAAAGACCTTCAGTTTTCTTATTTAAATGAATGACTTAAAGATATCAATACCAAAAGAAGACCTGCTTTATTGCCCCAAACCAGCAGTCTTTTTCCAAAGGGCTTTCTAAGGTGAATACGGCCGGTGGCCAATGTACGTCACTGTCTACGTGTGAAAATTCTGGTTCAGGCTGGGCTGAAAATACTCTGCAACACAACTATTGTTTCCTTCCTCAGGGTGTTCAGAACAATGGTGATTGCAGGCAAGGGGAAGGTTTCAATATCTGAAATACAGCTTGTGTATGCAAAGTAAATAGCTTTCTTAGCATTTACCATCTCTCCTTCCCAACTTCCCTGGTTCACTGAGGAAATAATTGACCAAGCTAAGCTAAGCGAGGAAGATCTAAAGGAGAAGACAGACCATCTAAAAGCACAACCTAAAAGGCCAAGGTTGAAATTACTGACAGATCTCTGATATTCAGCACAGTCAGAATTTCCTCCCCTAGCTTTCAGCCTGTCTTCAGTGACTTCAGCCCTTCTTGATGACCTGTCAAATAGCATTTAGAAAATTATTTCTTGGTCACAGCTCCTTACATGTAACATTAGGACAACAGCAACAGCTATTCTTTTCTGTTACTGTGTTCCTGGTGCTCCATGCATCAACATCTGTAAACGTCTTGTCATCATTATACCCAGTAGTTTATATTCTGAATTCATGTAAGTTTGTTCTTTGTCTTAGTTGGGAATTCCTATCCATGAAGAAAAATACGATTCTGAAAAAAACCCAAACAAACATATCCTAATATTTACCTGGATAAAAGCCAACAACTTGCTTTTTTATCACTGTGTTGCAATAGTTATTTGCTAGTCACAGTTTTAGGTACAAATTGCAATTCTATTATGAAGTTATGAGATATCTCATTAATGTTTTCAGCCCAAACAAAAGCACATGATTAAAAAGATACAGTTTGCATTAATAGTCACAAGGCTGATAAGTTTGTTTGGCTCTTTAGGTCATAGATTTTTTTGGTGTCATTCTCTTTATCATCTGACTAAATATTCAGCACCTTATATTTTTTTAAAAGGAGTATGCTATCCTTAATTGCCTTCCTGCCTTCTTCCCTGTGGCTGAAAATGCAGTAGCTGCTATATGCTAGGCAGCATTTACATTACAACAGTTCTCCTGAGATCATTCCATGTTCAGAAATACCCTGGATAGCAGCTCAATCTCCACATTTGAATGAGAGCATGAGAGAAATGGGAAGGCATATTTCCAAGATTCCCACCTTCTCCCTTTTCAAATACATGAATAAGCATTTCTGTTTTTAAGACATGTGCTGTGAATCATTGCTTTAACTCCTCAGCAAATCTAGCCCAGGACAGACAGGTGAGAAGGTGGCTTGTGCCCTATGACAGGACAAGGGGCAATGGATTCAAGCTCAAGCAGTGCAAGTTCCACCTCAACATGAGGAAGAACTTCTTTACTGTAGGGGTTACAGAGCCTGGAACAGGCTGCACAGAGAGGTTGTGGAGTCTCCTTCTCTGGAGACTTTCAAGAGCTGTCTGGAAGCATTTCTGCCTGATCTGCCCTAGTTTTGGTCCTGCTCTGGCAGGGAGGTTGACCTTGATGATCTTCAGAGGTCCCTTCCAACCCCTACCATTCTGTGATTCTGTGACTCTATTAACAGTCCAAGGCAACTGACTCAGCCCTGGCTTTCCTGTTTCTCCTTGCTGTGCAGGGAAGGAACCAAAGCCTTGGGGGAGTCTTTCCTATGCAATCTCAGCTCTTGTGGGTTTGGCACTAACAGCTACAACATCTTCAGTCAGAACCTAAGACTTTCCAACAGGCACATGTCAATAACACTTTCCCATGAGCAGATCATGTTTTTCTTTGGGGTAGAGGGTCTCGATTACTGTATTAAAGTTAGACTATTGCACAATTTTGATTATAGTGTGTCTGCTTTAATCAACTGCTTCATTCTGATATTGCTCAAGGAGAAAAAAAAATTATATAATTTTCTCCTTAAACCTGTCATCACGAGGACTAACTACTGTCTTAATAAACTTTTGTTGAAAACACAAGTTTTACAAATCTCAAAGGCTCTCATCTCTGAGGTACATTGAACTAATTAGTAATTTAACAGGAGTAGAGGGAAAAAAGTTTACTTCAGGCACTTTGGTAGACAGAGACAAAGAACAAAGTTCCTTCATCTGTATTAATACTTTAAAAAAATAGAATTAATGACCTGAAGCTAAGACAGTACCTGGAATGATTTTATGGAGTCAGTGTTTAATTTTAAAACATTCATACACTGAAAACATTTAATGAAACCAAGTAGGAAGCAAATTGCTTTCCTTTCAATAGGAAGGAAAACAATATTAATAAATAATTAATCTTAATAATTTATCATAAATAATTCATCTTAAAGTACTAACAAAGCCAGTATTAGACTCATCAGGATCCCAGACAGATGCTAAAGCCTGGCACGATCTGCCTCCCACAATTGAAATGGGTGGTGCATACCAGTATGTATCATGGCCAAATCCATCTCCATACCCACCCCAGCAGCAGGAAGCCACTATGTTTGCCCTACAGCCCCTTTCACTACTCTTTTTCACTTGTTGTTGTCTTACTGATGGGGGTTCTGTTTCTTTTCCTAGCGAAATCTGATGATTCTGCAATCAGAATATTGTGTTTTCAAACACTTAACACGGGTCCCATGCCATTTTGAAAGGCAGGGTGGACAACACTTTGTGCAGTTCTCAAGCAGAGCTGAACATGATCAACTATTTCAAGGTATATGCAAGGGTAGAGAATAAAATCCCCATTTTATACATACCCACCTCCCAAATCAGCTTATGACTCAACTGTAGCAATCTGTACCCTCCAAATCAAAGTTGCATCAAATTAAGTATTTATAGCACATCCCAGAATTGTACAACAGCCCTTGCCATTTCCTAGCAGGCTACTAGTCCATCTAGCTTCAATTTCTTGCCTCCAACAGTCCAATTGCATTGGAAGCAACATAGTAATATTTGTGTAATATCATTTTTTAATTGTTTTATAAGAACAAAAATAAATTAAACAGCAAAAAGCAGTATCCAGCTAGTCATCGTTGTCCATGATGTGTTAACAGCTACATGCTTTAAATCAAAGGAGTAAACATATAGAGAGGTTTCTATATGTGATTAGAAACATGGGAAAGGCATCGCAAGAATGAATAAATGTATCCCATTGTCCTTTAGTTCTGATGTTTAGTCTTTCAAACTATCAGTTTGCATGATAACATCTTTCAAACCTTCTGCAAAAGCCCAGAAAATGTGGTGATTATTCTGTGAGCTCGTAAAAACTGCCTGGTTTATGGGACTCTAAATCCACTCATTGAGCATCACTACCTTGAATCACAATGCAAGGTATTTTTAAATAGAATGAAGTAATAACTATTGGTATTTTGGTGACACTGAATGAAAAAAATGGTATTACAGGTCCACCTTTGAATGGCTCAATATTCTTTCAAGTCCCCTTTATTCTTTCAAGTCCCCTTTATTCTTTCAAGTCCCCTTTATTCTTTCAGGTCTTCTTTCAAAACCAAATATAAAATCACTGCGCAATTTCCCCAGTCAAACAGTACAGTTCACTTGCTATTTTTAAGGTATTTTTCTCTGCTCTGGTGTCATAGCCCTGTTGTTGCCTCTTGTAGGAACCAGAATGTCAATGGAAATAGTACATGACTGCAGTGAAATGATTTCACAGCCTTTTTCATACTTCTATGAGATTAATCTCACTTCTATTGGATGCTACTGACTGAGTGTAGAAGTCTCTACCTGATAGGTGGCTGGTAGAAAATTAATAGTCAGAATGGATTTTTTACTCCTGAGGGAGATTTTACCACCTAGCCACAGCATAAAGCAGGGTTATTTTGTCCTAACTGCTTGAAATATAAAGAGACAAAGCAAACTACAAAATAGAGAAAAGAAAAATGTTGTTTTCAGTGTCAAAACTTTCCACGTACGATGGACCTGGTCCTCGTTTGGGTTGTAGACCCTTGCAACACCTCTAATCCAGCCATATGAGGTAACAACATCATAAACAGGAAGCACCCAGTGAGATTTTACAGAAGTACCTAAATTCCCAATTGTGTTTTGTAAAACCTTAGTGTCAAGTCACTTGTCTAAAGTGACACAGATGATGTGCAGAAGAAAAGGGGGTCCTCAGAGTCCCAGAAAAAATGTTGTCATTACCTCAGCATTCTTTTTCACTGAGAGCTATAAGGCAGTGGAATAATTTTCTAATAACAGTGCTTAAAAGCTCATCATTTGGACCATGCAAAGTGAGATGAGGAATTGCAAATTGACATATGGAAAGCTGACCTCAATGGAAAGCAAATATATTTTTCAGTCACTTATTTTCTGAACTGGAAAATTTGAATTCCAAACTAAATGCAACCGCTGGCAACTATTGTTTTTAAAATACCTTAAAAAAAAAAAAGAATAAATGAGTTTTTCTGCTGGCTGAGGATATACTAGTACTAAAATGGGAATGGTATCATTTAAAGACACTCTGAAACAAACAAGGTCACGTCTTATTTCAGTTTCTTAATTTTACTTGTAAATTTTCACCATAAGTAAACTGCTTACGGGATATTTTAATCATTTGCCAGTCACAGTCAACTAAGTGAGATTTCTGGGTAGGCCACTTGCCTTGGATTTGAATCCAGATGACAGAATTATCTGGATATAACGCAATTAAGTCTGTCCAGTTATGATGGCCATTTAATGAGCTTCAGCAAGGCAGAAGGGAGTTAGCTCTACCTGTCTAAGGAGGGTTTTAATATGCCATAAAGCTAACGTAATAAATAATTTAAGTGCTGAATTATTACAAAGCCAAGACTTTCCCACCAACTCAGTAATATGGATTGTCACACACAAAGACAGCCGTTAGAAATGCAACTGATAACAAACTGAAAAAGAGTAGATCACAATATTTGACTGCTAAATAGTTTAAAAATGGGCTGTCTCTCTTCATAGGAATGCATTCCTGTTTGAGGTAGTTGTAACTTGCACTTGACAGACAGTTTTGTGGCTCTGCCTATAGGTCTGCTCTCCTGTGTCATGTTGCTAGAAGGCATGGTCCTGGGGAAGAGTGAATGAATGAATGAATGAACGGATGAATGAATAAATGAATGAATAAGTGAAATGAATGAAGATAGGGAGCATCTCATAGAGTTGGCTAAGAAAAAAAATCATACGCTGCCCTCTTTTAAACAGAAAACCCAAATGATTTCTATCAGACACTAAATCAACCCAGTGGGGATTTCTGACTGTTCCAGGCAGAAAACGACTTTATTCATAAGAATAATTGGATATTCAAGAGATTGTCATATCTCATGTCGTGAGCTATAAACGTCAGCTCGTTCAGAAAGGAACATCATGGCATCTGTGTGTCTTTACCAAGGCAAAAAGGCCGTTGGTTATGCTCAGCAATGCCCTGAGACCTAGCTTTAGGACAAAGTCAAGGTCCTAAACCAACAGACGTTGGTCTTTTCAGTGTCGAGCAGCAAAGAAGTTGGCAGTCCTGTGCTAGGTGCCTCCTCCGTTACTTATGACATGGACCAACCAAAGGGAAATGGAAATTATGCTAGAAAGGGAGAAACACATGGAGGGGAGGGATAAAAGGAACGTCCACCTTTAAGAAGGCAATGTGAAAATTAGCCTCGAGTCATGGAGCTAAGGAAATGGATGATTTTTACATCTGTTAATTCTTCCAAGTTCTCTCTCCTTTTCAGTGACAAAAAGACATAATTCAAAGACAAAACATCTTTTCCACCACCGTAAAAAGTTCACAAGTTATGAAGTAATTGCATTAGCACGCTGAGAAAGGAGAGGGGTATGCAAGAAATCCTGATTGGCGTTCCTCTGTTGAAAAGGAATTCTTTTCCAATACCTGAGCATGCCCAGAGGAGCCAGTCTCTGAGCAGCTGTGAAACAGAACCTTTTTACTTCAGGGTTAGTGCAGGGAGCTCATTAGCACAGCCTCAACCCTCAGCTAAACAGCCTTGTTTGCATATTGAAGCAATAGAATGTGAAGGTGTTAAAAAGAAAGAATTGCAGCCGCTACTCCTGACTGACATGTCTATCTGGGCTCTTGTGTTTACAAGAGAATAACGAAGCTGCCCCAAAGCCCCTACTGGGCCTGATTATTATGCAGAGGCTTCTTAGATTATGTATAATTGATATCCATTTTCCCTCCAGCTAACCAATGGCAGCTCTCAGGAGTAATGCTCACTCTCCCGCATCTTACCAACCAAGCAAACACTGGAAATTGCTATCTTTTACTAGGCTTAATAATTTTTAAAGACCAAAAAATGACATTTCTATTTTTCAGAAGCATGGGATGACTGCACTGTTGGTGTTTTCCTGATAATAGCAATCAAACAGAGGAGATATTGCATTTCAGAGTGATGCTGGTCTGGAGACATGTTTGTGGATCGTTTCTACATATTTACACAGGCACACATGCAATGGACTGTGTATATAACACGTGTGTAAGGCCCACTTTTTCCATACGTTAAATATATAGTAACAAAAAGCAAGGGCATAATTCTGAAAGCTTATTTTCTGCCATTTTTGTGGAAGATTTGCAAGGTGAGTTCTGTAGGCAAGGACATTCCCTCAATTACATATATTGGGCCCCTTTCTGTACTAACAATAGTTATCTTCGTCCTTACAATTTAGGCCAAACATTCAATTTCTAAACCTGACACAGGCATGAAATCGAGCAGTGCAGTGCTCATTTTTTATTCCTCAAACACTTCTATGCTCATCCAAAAGAAAATCCCATTGAAGCTTCTCCTTAAAAATGAAATATTACATTTGGCTTTTAAATTACAAAGCAGTTGTGAAACAGGGTTGGGTTTTTTTTATTTCATTGGTCAATTTTTTTATGTTGTTTTTTTTTCTTCTTTTTGTTGTTCTGGTTCAGAGCTTACGAAAGAATGTTTGTGGGAGAGGATTGGGCACAATAACTTTGTCAGCAAAGAGCTGATCTTGCAAATGAAATGCTAATAGCTCAAGATAAACAGGCACAGTCTGTGTAACCCTCTCAGTGCACTGTACTTCAATCCTGACCTTCAGGCCTTTCTGGTTTGGTCCTGGATATCTCTTCAGCACAAACTGTCAGTTGCAAGGGAGAATTTATTTTTTTTTCCCTACAAATAGTTGCTAGAATAAGGATGTGTCCAGTCCAACCATTTGCATATCACCTTTCTCTCTAGAGGTGAAGACCTAGCTCACTAATCCTTTCTGCTACCTAACCTTGGCAGAATTTTAATTTCAATTTGCTCTCTGAGGAGATGCAGAAGAAAATGCAAGGAATATTAATACCTGGGCTGAACGGGCTTGAATGTGAAAAGGTGATCGTTCTTCCAGTCGCTTAGATATATATCTGTGCAAAACTATTGCCATTATGAGTGCACTAAACCCATTCTCTGCACAAAGTCACGCCAGCAGAAAGGAAGACTCTGAATTAACTGAACCGCTGGTACCACCTGAACCACTACCAAAAATCTACATACTGCTTCCATCTACTGAAAAGCCTGAATAAAACTAGATAATAATAAGCAAGGAGCACGCAACCTTTACATAGCTAGTTTTTGTTCTAGCAACTTTTCAGAAACCAGAGGGTAGTCACAAAAAGCTGTACGGTTTGCAGCTGCCCTTACCTTAGCATAACTGCCTTTACATTACAAAAACATAAATAGACAGAGACTGACTGTAAGAAAAAAATTTCTGCCTGAAGAAAAGGCAGGTCCCAACAGGCAGTCATTCACATAATGATCTCCTGACCTGTATTTAACAAAAGCCACACACTGGTACGAAAAAAAATGAAGTCAAATAGTTATTTCAGAGTTGCACCTTTGGCCAGTGGACCACAGGACTGCAGTAGGTGCTGTCACATGAGGATTTCAAGCCACGTAATTACGTTCCAAGCAGTATTAGTCCTACATCGACCATGTAGATCAGTTAAAAGATGCAATAGGTCTTCTTTTCTATAATGTAAGCTTCTGCTTTTTATGTAAGCCTCTGCAAAGTGGTCACAGAATCACAAAATGTCTTCGGTTGGAAGAGACTGTCAAGATAATCCAGTCCAACCTTTGACCCAACCCTGCAAGCTCGCCACTAAACCATGTCCCTGAGCACCAGGTCCACACGCCATTTAAATGATTCCAGGGGTGGTGACTCCACCACTGCCCTGGGCAGACCATTCCAATGTTTGATAAGTTATGGTCACTGCTGTTCTGCAGAGAGCTAACTGGTCGCAAAGGTCTATCACTCCACCTCCTTTCAGGTGTTAGCTTTCATTAAAAGAAGCTTTAATTAAATATTCATTTATTACTTATTTATTCCATAGTGCTTTCCCATGCCAAGAACTGCTGAGCTTGCTATACAGATACTATTTGATCTGTGGGAGGAAAGGCAGAAGTCTGTGTGTCTGTGGATGGGAGAGGGGCATGATCTGTACTGAGAAGCAGACCACACTGTGAAGCACTTAGGTGACATCCAGTATTTACTCTATAGCTTGAGAGTGTCTCTATTATAAGGCATATTTCTGTGGTTCACACCTTCAGTCTACGAATCTGAGATGCTCCTTGAAAGTATTTGTGGCATTTTATCATCATCTTTCCTTGAAAAAGAAGTTATCTGGACGACCCTTCCACCTTGGCTTTTACATTCACTCTGTACAAACACTGAAGAACAAGCCTTCTCGGACTTCTAGCATTGTCCAAAACAGGCTCTGATACTTTCATTTTCCTTCAGAAATATAGAATCATCTTACTGCTTCAGGTTTGGGGTGATCTTCCGCAGGTCTCTCTCGTGAAGGGGGAGCATGCCTGGCCTGATCTGCCGAGCACTTCTAGAAGCTATCAACAGAGATAGGGGATGCCTTTATTAATGCTTAACTGGATTCCCTCTTATGGGGTCATGACTCTTCCCTTCTTCTCTTCTAGAAGCCTAAAATACAGACACAAACCACCCTTTTGGAGAGTAGATCCTGTTTCTCAATATACTTTTCCTGAGGAGTGATATAATGTATACTGAATGTTTTTATAATTTAAATACTTTCCAAGGTCCATTTACCATCATCAGTGGCAGAAAAGTTGTGTTGACTATCTGACAAAGGTGATAATCAGTAAATATGCAGGGTGATGTATAAACTAGAACTTTGGTCCAGTTTGCTAGCTAATCCATCAACAGTAGTTAGAAGCAATCATCAAGGTTTGGTCCAGAAAAGCATTTAAGTATTAACTTATCTATACAGACATAGTGAGTTTAAAAAGCTGATGTGAGAACCTTTTCTCTTTTTTTTTTAATTATTATTTGTCTCTCTGTATTTCTTTTTATTTTCATTTGTTTCTAGTTTACACCAGATTTTTCTACCCTATGTTGGTAATTCCTTTTCCAGACCCAAGGGAGACCAAAGCATGCAGCCATACATGAAAATCTATTTTTTCAATCAGCTCTGAGACACATTTTTCTATTTATCCTCTGCTTATCATTTTCCCTGGTAGTAACAGGGGTCTTTTGAGTTACAGCTTCTGTGCCACACTGATGGCACATGGCACACAAATGAAGCCACAGCATGAAAAAGACTGCAGGACATGATTATAGCAAAGAATAATTGAAGGCCTAGCAACCTATGGTCCAGAATAAATTTTAACCTGCCACTCAGTGTGTTCTGCATTCATTACTATTCAGTGGAAGTGCCATATACAAAAAATAACAAAAAACTTTACTGCTGGCACTAGAAATTCTCACCCACAAGAAGGCAAAACAGTCCAAACTGGAGACAGAATAACTGCTGGAATGAATATTTAATGACTGCTTCAAGAGCTTAGCACAGAGAGGGAGGAGAACAAAGTCTGCCCTTCAAAGACTGCTCTTGTGTAAGGTCAGTGCAATTTGTTTTACAACTCTATTGAAATATAACATAAACGCCCTTTTTATTAGATAGTGAGGTCTTTGCTCTAATTTGGAGCAGCTACCAGACTGACACTGTGAAACACCTGAATTTTTTTCTATCCGAGAGGAACAGGCTATATTTTGATGTGAACAGAAGAATACTGGTAGTCTCTTTAGGAGCCAAAATTCTTATTGTTCCCTACTTCATCTTAGTGCCTTTCAAAGTCTTCTTGCCAAATTAAGTGCCTCAGAATTGCATAAATATCAGTACAAGAATCACAAAGACAATACCAGGAGAGAAAGCAATGGTCTTTGGAGAGGCAATAAAAGTACAACGAGGTAAGAATATCACGTCTCCTACCTCAGAATGCTAGCATTTCAAATCCTAAGAATCTGATTATGTTCGTAAAAACCTATGTCCGGAAGTTTTCTAGGTGATACAAAGAACAGCCCTTTATTTATTTAAGTCTGCTAGTCTTCCTATCTTTTATTCTATCACTAGATTTCCCTTCCATTTCCTGCCAGACCAGTTATATGCATAGAATATCACAGAGACAAAAGAAAACTTCCACGGCCAAGTGTCGTTCGCTTGGGCTGCTTTGTTCCTCAGAAGCCCTTTTTCAGGCAGCACCTCATTGCTGCAACAAATTAATCACCAAAGCCCTGATCTGGTAATGAAGTGCTATGGATTTGCAAAAGCTCGAAAGGCATTACATCTATTACCTGAAAGAAAAATGAGGTGAGTGCTCAGCACAGGAAAATTTGAACAGCAGCGCAGTCAGAGACCGGTTTTCCTCTGGAGCAGTTACTTAGTGAGGTTAGGAAAGTCTCCAAACTCTGATGGTTCATTTTTGGCCTGGGCCAAATACTCATCTCTATAGTTGAAGTCTAAAGAGGAGATAGATTTTGCACCAGAGACATCCTGGGTTGGGGTTTTCCACAGGTCTGTTGAAACAAACTATTCTCAAGGACTGGCATCAGCCCGACCTTCGTCCGCACTCGCAAAGCCTTAGATTGAAAATTACTCATTAGCCTGTTTTCATCCTCCCTCTTTCCAAGCCTATCATAACTTTTATCAGGAACAATTGGGATGTTTATTATTCAGGCAGGAAGGTTAATTACATGCTACTTTATCTCACAACCTGCTTGCATTTTGCCACTGATGACAGTTGTGTAAAGTAAGACAGACAGCATCTTCAGGCAATAGGATGGACAGATGTCTTTGGCTTTAAGCTAGAACAAGAAGATGGGGAAAGCACTATAAATGCATAAATACGGCATTTCCTGAGTTCCACTGCAATACCCTGCAGAAACATCCAGCATATGTCTCCTCTGACACTTAAAGCTCAATCCAAGCCTGGTATAACAATCAGTCTCTTAATGCTATGCTGAGAGACCTCCTTCGCTCCAGCTCCACAGCAATTTGAGAGGGAAAGGCAGCTCAGCTTATGTGAGAGACAAAGTCAGTTGCTGGTCCAAGCTCTTACTCGTGGAGACGGATCAAGCACAAGAAACCATCCACCACCAAATACATCAGCTCAGTTCTTGCAGAATGGATACTCTGAGACTGAGCCAGAGCTTGGCTGCTTGCAGCGTAGGCTCTGAATCCACTGAAGTCACTAAAGTTACCCTAATTTTCTTTCAGTTGCAATTACTGCAGCTGAAAGCAGAATCAGGGCCAAGTAGACTGTATTGTCCATGCACAAGAGCTTGGGAGCTCCACAGCAAAAATGCTGACCCGCATCTTTTATTGGAAATTCACCTCCTAGCAATAAAGAAAGGGAGAAAATGAAGAGTGTACGGTGAGGTTTCCTGTTAAAGCATCATCAAGCATGCCAAGTGCTGAACACATATTGTACACAAACACATACAAAGACAATCTCTGCCCCTCAGCTTTTTCTAAATCAAGACACTCTCTCCTGTCTCTCCAGGCGATGTAATTCCTTGCTTTCAGCACTAGCAGAACTGCCTAGAGTTCACAGTCTTTTTGAAGACAATACTATGAGCCATTAAGCAAAACATATCCATTTGAGATTTCCCATTTAAAAACAATTGATAACAATATCAGAACCATGTCTCTGCATGATTACAGGATATCATGTCACCAATTTTAGCTGAGTGAGCAAGGGATATGTTTCAACTGGTTTCCATCACATTTCAGATACCTGTAAATATATATACCCCCCAAAAGAGTATAAAAGATAATTATTTTTGTTCTGAAGCATACTGTGGGAATTAACCTCATCCATGTAAAACCATAGCTTCTAAAATTAAGGTAGTTCAAAAGACAGCACACATCATCCTGTCATGGGTATCTAAGACAAGTGTAATGATGCTGAGATGACTCTGTCTAAATGCCTAACAGTAAGGTGGCTGAAATTAGAGAAGATGAAGACCCACTGTTGTGATGTGTGAAAGGATCTGAGCCAATGTGGGAGCACTGGAACCACCTGTATGAACCAATTTTTGTTACAAACTTCAGAGGAGATATAATTCTGCCTGCAGTTCACGGAGAATGAAGTTCTCCAATCACATGGGACAAAAGGTAACTGTAAAGGAAGAATATATTGTTGTACACTTAACGAAGTAAGTCATCTGAGGGATCTTGTATAGCACTCCAGTGTGCTGATTCCTCCTCCTGTGACAAATAAGCTACTGTATGACATTTAGAAATGAGGATCTAAAGCATAGTGCAAAGGACAACTTGTAGGTACGCAGGGCAGCAGCAGACTTTCAGTAATAGTTTGATCCCATCCCCCAAACATGAGAACTTTATCAAAATCACCTTTGCATATCACACCCTCACCCAAGCCTCACCACAACGACCTTCTATCTCTCATTTCCTCGGTTAGAATTTATTCATGTGTGTTGAATCAGAAATCTATAAACTTTTGATACAAATAAGTGTGAGCTGGACTTTCTCTAAGCCTTATGGAGGTTGCCATTGAGAGAAACAGCCACAATAATGAAACAGGTACAATAGCTACTTAAAACAAAGCAGCTGCACATGTTTTACAGTGACTGTCAGAAAATCTGTATTTTTAAAAGGCCAGTTGCAGCAGAAGAGGAATTTTGAGAAAGAAAAAAAAAAAAGAAAAAATGAAGAGTCTGGATATGGTCAAGGAATATGAATCATAGAATCATAGGACACCAGGTTGGAAGGGACCTCAAGGATCATCTGGTCCAACCTTTTAAGGTAAAATATATATATATATGGCTACTTGTGGAAATAAAAAAATAGCATAGGTAGTAAAGTGTTCACTGAATTCAAAGTAACAAAAACACCCTTATGTAGGGAACTAGCAATCCTTTTAACCATCAGTCATCAGTTCATTCATAGTTACCATAACAGAAAGCAACTGAAGCATTTCAAAGAGTGTCATTTCAGAATTGCTGCCAGAAATTGGAGATGAAGGTTTTGCATTATCAGCATGGAAAACACAAATCTGGCATAGACCTCGTGTACCCTAATGGTAGCAAGGAAAGTGAGAGGCTGAAGTTCAAATGCCTTTTCTTTTGTACCTTGCCATTCTGCTCTGATATTGTAGTTCCTAAGTTTGCATCACTGGAACACAAGAGTTGCTCCCTTGCTTAGTGTTAGTCTGGTATCTAGCAAAAGAACAGCTTGGCCTGTGGTTACTCTTCTATGTTTTACAGTACAAATGGGCAAATAGTAAATATTCATTAAGGAAGTAATATTTCCATAAATCTCTTTTTATGGAATAGGTCTTTCTCTCAATAAACTTTTCTGTATCTGCCAGCTACAGACTACATTAAAAATAAAAAACTATGAGAAAGACTAAATCAAGAAATATTTCCATGAATACCCTACTTCATAAAAAGACCAGTTAAGAACTAGCTCCAATGGGAAGCTTCAGCCTATAAAGCATGTACTTGCAAGATAAGACAATTAGAAAATTCTTTTCCATGTTAAAAACCAGGCAGAGGAGTCCTGGTGGTGAAGTTAGAATGCTCTACAGATACAAACATGGCAAGTTGTGTAGGGCAAAATTATGTTCTTCCATTAGACCAATTTGTCTAATTAGAAAAAAAACCAGCTGAGTCTTTCTGCACACAGACTTTTCATAAGTTCTTCAGAATGCAGTGTCATTCTTTGCAGTTACAAACCATATTGCACTATCACTTTCTGTCCTTAGTTACTTCCACAGAGCATAAATATTTATCCCATTGACTATTCCAGCTTCCTGAGAATGGATGCTATCTTGCATGTAAAAAAAAAAAGAATTTGTTTATGGAATATGATTTTGTTTCTAACAGCACAAAAGTCTCTTTATAGCTCTAGTACAGAAGGCATATTATGTCTTTTTAGTATGGCTGTTGGCTAATGAAACTCTTCCCAAAACTGTGCCACGCACTCTAAAGCCACAGCAGGCAGCATTCTTGCATTAAAAGCTTTGTTACCTATATGAACAAAACAAACATAAAATGAAAAGGAGAGAGTGTTACAGATGGGGAACTGAGACACACAGTGATTTCCTCAAAAGTATTTTCCAAACACATCCAATAGATCAGTGGCAGAAGGTCTGATCCCTTATTCCCTATTCAGACTCAAACTTTCCTTTCTTTTCTTAGTTCCTCTTCCACATGATATTACTTACCCACACACGAGTGAGATAACTATCACAACTGTGATGCTATCCTATTATATAGCACTAAGGATGAATAAAAATTTGAGCTATGGAGTATGTCAGTTTTATACTGTGCTTTCCACCCATACCAGTACTGCATCACTGTTTCCATAGTAACAAGATAACACGAGCCACTGGTGTATGTTACTATCTCTGAAAGAGTCCAACCTCAAGATGAGAATACCATAAAGGACTTTGCAAATGAATTCTGATTTGTGCTTTTTATGCAAAATATATCCCCGAATGATGTACCAACTGGAATAGTGCAGTTATTTAATTGGGTGATAGTAAAAATGTTATAGATAGAAAAGAAAACAGGTTTTCAGGTGTGACAACAAGCTGAAAAGACTTTTCTTTTTAGATAACAAGAGCTACAAGGCAACAGATTCTCATGCCAAATTAAAAAATGCTTATATTAAATTGACAGGAAGGAATTACAGGATGGTAGTGACATATAAGGCCCAGCAAAAGACAGTAAATAATTTTTAAAATAGAGCAGTCCCCAAAATATATTCGATGGCTGAGGAAAGGGTGTGATATGAGCTCACTCATACTTCAGTTACAATGGTAGCAAGCCAGGTGTCTGCACATCCCAGCAGTTGAGATCTGGGAGGTGATAAGACAAGGGAAGTAAAAGAGAAGAACAAGAGGACAGCAGGTACACTGGAGCCAACAAATAGCAGCACGTGCAATGGACAAGTTGTGGACTTGGGTGAAATGATGAAAAGCCTGCTGGGAATACGTACACAGAGCCTGTAGGATGGAAGAGAGGGAGAATGGTACTGCAAAGATAGGTAATAAAAAAAAAAAATCACATACAAAGTGCAGACAAATCACGCTGGTCCAACTCCAGGAACCGTTTCCACCACTCCTTAAAGTTTGACCTGAGGTAGGGCAATCGCACACAAATCTCTTCCCATTGCTGGGCTTCAAAGCCTACCACGTAAGCTCACTTCCTTACCTCATTTTTGGAATGTTTTTCAGGATTTCAGCTGTTTCATAGAATAGTTTGAAATGCAAAACACTTATAATGGGTTTCAAAACATGGGGAATTTTCTGACTGGCTCCCTACGTGGAAAGAATGTGATTGAAATACTGTAACATGATGCATTCTTATAATTCACTTACTTTTTTTTTTCATATATTTTGGCTGTTTATATATTTTGTCTACCCTTTGATGTCTAAAAGGTAAATTAATTCAAAAGGTCTGTGCAGTTAGAAGAGCTTCCGTCTGACTTCTAGAGACGTGCAAGGCTGGGCTTGTATTCTCCTACCATATATATCCCTTCTCATGGTTCAGACTTCAAGGGGCTGACAGCATTTCTTCATTTGATCAATAGCCTAAACAGTTGCTCTTGTGCTCGAGCATGCACAATGGAAGGGGCCTGGCAGTGCCACCTCTTTCTCAAAAAAAAAGAATTAAGACCAAGCCACTTTTATCCACAGCAGTCCTGCAAACCATCTCTGCATTTGTGTTGACTAAATCTGGATGAATCCACACTGAAGCACTGGCAGTCCCCTCACTGATGAGGTCAGCAGCCACAGGAGAGCACAAGGGGGGACTTAATTAGTCACTCCATAACCTGTCAAAGAGAGATTAAATTGCCTCCCATTAAAACACTGCCCATCCTTCACTGCCAGGAAAGTCATCAGTTAACTGGTCTTTTCTTCTCTCAGAACTTTGCTTCACATCATTTGTGAGAGGAACCTGAGGAAACCTTTCTAGAAGCATGAGAGCAGGGGATAGACTTGTGTCAAAGTATGAAAGTGTAGCTGTATGGTCAACATGAGCCATCAGTGTGCACTTGCAGCCCAGCAGGCCAATCGTATCCTGGGCTGCATCAAGAGAAGCATGGCCAGCAGGTCGAGGGAGGTGATTTTCCCCCTCTACTCCCCTCTCCTGAGACCCCACCTGGAGTACTGTGTCCAGTTCTGGAGCCCCTATTGCAAGAGGGATATGGATGTGCTGGAACATGTCCAGAGAAGGGCCACGAGGATGATGAGAGGGCTGGAGCACCTCTCCTATGAGGACAGACTGAGAGAGTTGGGGTTGTTCAGTCTGGAGAAGAGAAGGCTGTGAGGAGGCCTTATTGTGGCCTTCCAGTGTCTTAAGGGGGCTACAAGAAAGCTGGGGAGGGACTTGTTAGGCTGTCAGGCAGTGATAGGACTGGAGGGAATGGATCAAAACTAGAGGTGGGTAGA
>JANHGN010015961.1:17704-28248 GCA_024605025.1 Megaceryle maxima
CCCAGAGAGGTGGTGGAAGCCCCATCCCTGGAAGTTTTTAAGACCAAGCTGGATGGGGCTCTGAGCAACCTGCTCTATGGGAGGTGTCCCTGCCCATGGCAGGGGCGTTGGAACCAGATGATCTTTAAGGTCCCTTCCAACCCCGACAATTCTATGATTCTATGGTCTGTTGTGTAATATTTTTTCCCTATAAAATAACATGTTCTCTATTCCTGTTTCATTCAGGCTAGTAGGTACTCAGGGGGGGTCTGATGAAGCGTGAGTGAAAGAGAGACACGTAGACTGTGAGCTGAGTTTCAGCAGTAGCATTTCTCAGACGCTGGTTATGCTCCTGAGTTTTAAACATCTCTCACTTATTGAAGAAAGATAACTGAAGTGAACATGACTATAAAGATATATCTGCACAAAAGTGAGATTTGCACCAAGTCACCCAGCGACCTCCCTCCTCTCTCAGTGAACCAGCCCTCTGACCTGCCCCGTGAGAGCTTTTCTTCTTCCTCCCTCACTGCCAGCTCTGAGCATCCTTTTCATCCAGAGGTCTCTGCCATTTCAGATCACCTGGTCTACAGCTGACTTTCGCTCTAGCACTGCTCAGGTTTCTAGGGAGTTCAGAAATGACCTTATACATTACAGAATTCATTCAAGCTTTCAAACACAGCAAGAATTTCCAGCATCTATTTTATGTAGTTCCTGTCCATAATATGACATGTCATAAAACTTCACGTCCTATCTGCAGAACGTATAGCTGAAATGTATTTAACCTTCAGCACATAAAAAAAAGCAATCAATCAACTAGAACTTTTTTTTTTTTTCTCATAGTAAGGACATGAGAAATGCAAAAATCTGGAGCAAAATTTTTCAGTAGAAAAGTGACATAGTCTTCACCTTAATGCTGGTGAATAGACTATTATTATAAGTGCTGGGAATGTGTAAAGTCACTCTTCTCCCTTTGTCTTGTAAAAGAACATGCTAGAAGTTACCCAACAGGACTCCAGCCTCTAACCATAAGCCTGATTCAGCCCCACAACAAAAAATATAGCAATAACATTCTTTAAATGGAAACTACTCGGAATTGCTGGATGAGAAAGGCAAAACAAAAGCTTTAAAAACTATTTAATTCCTTCATGGTGAGAGTTTGAAGGGGATGCTTTTGTAGACTGTTTCAATTTACTTAAGGGGGTTGGTTTTTTTGGACAGTCCTGACTTGCAAGGCAGCACGTTTCAGCAACAAGTTTCAGGTAGTATAATTTCTATTTTCTTCCCAAATGCTTCACTGGAAGGCAGGATAACATAAAGTAGCTTTCCTTTTTACTCTTACAGTACATAGGAATCATAGAATCATTAGGCTTGGGAAGGACCTCTAGGATCATCAAGTCCAACCATCATCCTAACATCTCTCTATCCATTAGACCACAGCCTCAAGTGCTACATCCACTCGTTTTTTAAACACCTCCAGGGATGATGACTCCACTACCTCCCTGGGCAGCCTGTTCCAATGCCTAATCTCTCTCTCATTGAAGAATTTTTTCCTAATAGGGTATGCCAAACAAACTGGAACAAAGTCCCTGGTATGGAACAAGATAATCTCTTCCTCTCATCAGGATTCCCACTTGTGACTTCCCATTGTTTATGAACACAGGATGCAATGTTTGCACTGTGAGATGTCTGCAACAGAGTGGTGGAGGATGGACAGCAAAGGGTTTTCTTAATATTATCAGCTAGAAGGAAATGGGCATCTTGGAGTGAAAATCATTTAATGAATTTTAAATACCTGTTTTAGGCTGAGATGAGTAAAATGGTACTTTTCAGGGACTGATTTTTGTTTGGACTGGGGGCAGTTCTTTGGGGGCAAGCCAGACAGAAGTGGATGAAAAGTGGACAACAAAATGGCAGATATTTACTTCTAGAAGACTTAAAAAAATTGGGGGTTAGTTCCTCCTCTTGATCATGGCAGGGTTATATCAATTGCCTAAATGGTTTAGGGCACACTCCTCTGGAAGAAATAACACCATGTGATGAAAAATACCATCAGTAAGTGAAGAATGCACTAAGGAACACATTAAGAGAATGAGAAAAATACTTTAGGATGTAGTTTAAACCCTGCCAGTTATGGAAAACTACTCATAATCTTTATACATTTCATGTTTGTCTTCAACAGTATCATCTTCTCTTCTAATCAGAACAAGAAAAAAAAAAAAAAAACAACCAAAACCAAACAACTAAAGCCAACCAAAAATTGCCCACCCAGCTCTTTTTCTTTACCCTTTCTGAAGTCTGTTGGACAGCTGGGAATTTTCCTCTTGCTAAGGTCTCTGTAACCTCATGTAAGTAATCTTCTACAGGAAATGGAACAATTTCTCACTGAGATTATGCCAGTCCTCGGGTTACAGAAGAAGCCATGTGCATATTTTCCTGAGAGTCTTTTGGAAATGAGTGCTATCTATCTCCTAAGATGGTTTATTGAATGAGGAAGAGTAGAGGAACACTTACCCTGAGTTTCTTTGCCTGATATAGTTTACAACTCTTTGTAGAACTCCTTGTACTACACTGGGATCTTCCTAAAGTTGTCCTAGGCCTGAAGCTGGACACATCATAATATCACATTACACTGCAAAGTGAGAAATACAGAGACATCGTAGATACTGTCACAATATTCCTGCTCCTCTTGTCTCAAAAGTATCAGTTTGACAAATTTTCACTTCAGGAAAGGTCTCAAGCATGATGTGCTTTGCTGTGTTGAGTAGAAAAGTTTACACTTACACCCAACCAGCTCTTTAGCCAAACACTTCTGAGACACAAATGTTGCTTCATTAATCTACTCGTTGTTTAGAGAGTATGGTCAACTTGCAAGCAGGAGAGTAACTCTATGTCTCTAAAAGGTGCTTAGTTTTCAAAATCCTTTAAGGTGTAAGAATACTCCAAGTATATTAATAAACACAGAGGGAAGTATTCACACCAGCCCTCAGGACTCTGCAGCACATGCCTGAAAGCTGGCAGCCCCAGGGTAACTCACACTGCTTAGGTCATCTGCTCACCTCTGCTGAGGAACATAACTCCCTGTAGCCATCAGTTCACTCAAAGATCACCCTGGTTATTGGGTTATACTGAAAGAAAAGAATTACTCCTATTTATACTATCAAGGGAAAACAGTAAAGCAAATTTTTATGATATTGGAAAAAAAGAGAGACAAAAGTAATATTGAGCATCCCCCTTGACATCTATTTTATCAGTTGTCACAGAAGGCTAGAAACCTAGTCTAGTTCTGACCTAAAAAAGCTTCTTATGGTTTTGC
This sequence comes from Megaceryle maxima, assembly GCA_024605025.1. Lineage (NCBI taxonomy): Eukaryota > Metazoa > Chordata > Aves > Coraciiformes > Cerylidae > Megaceryle > Megaceryle maxima. Next base: position 20,997 of record JANHGN010015961.1, read on the forward strand.
TAAGAGCAGGATTTCTCTTCAGCTGTTACAACTTAACTGCTTGAATGGGCCCTTCAGCTCAGCCTCAATCCCTGCAGACTCAGTTCTCCTTAATGCCCACTAAATCTGTGGATTTTCTGTGTCTTTTCTAAAGATAGGTCTTCACAATGTTGGTAGGTGCAGTCTGTGCTAGCTTCTTCTCATGGTGTCCCACCGTGCTGCACCTGGAACCTGCTGTTACCTGACTCTGTTTTCTTTACAGCACACCATGGAGAACACAGGGTCACAAAGAGCAGACGAGCTGCTTAAGAAAAGAGTATGAGAAACAGATCAAGTACAAGAATAATCCTTTGATATGTTCTCTTAGCATTTGGCAACTAGAGGTTAAGAATCTTCCTCTACTCCAGACTGAATATATAGGAAACTATTAGATGCATTTGGCTAGATTAGGTGATAGATAGGTGCAAATCTCTTGAAGTTCAACAAAGCCAAGTGCAAGGTCTTGCAATCCCAAGCCCAAATACAGACTGGCTGGTGAGTGGATTGAGTGCAGCCCTGTGAAGAAGGACTTGGGGACACTGGTGGATGGAAATCTGAATGTGACCCAGCAGTGTGTGCTCACAGCCCAGAAAGCCAACCACAACCTAGGCTGCATCAAACAAAGTGTGGCCAGTAGGTCAAGAGAGGTGATTCTGCTCCTCTACTCCACTTTGGTGAGATCCCACCTGGAGTACTGTGTTCAACTCTGGGGCCCCAGTATAAGAAAGACATGGACCTGCTTAAGCAGGTCCAGAGGAGGCCCACAGAGATGATCAGGTGGCTGGAACACCTTCCCTATGAGGAAAGGCTGAGACAGTTGGTTTTGTTTAGCCTGGAGAAGAGAAGGCTCCAGGGAGACCTTATATCAGCCTTCCAGTACTTAGTGGGGGCCTACAGGAAATATGGGGAGGGACTCTATCAGGGAATGTAGTGACAGGACAAGGGGTAACAGTTTTGAACTAAACAAAGGTTGATTTAGATTAGATATTTGGGAGAAATTATTTACTGTGTTCTCACAGTAAAGAATTTCTGTCTTCTAGTGTGACACTAAAAGAGGTTGCAGATGCCCCATCAGTGGAAGCTTTCAAGACCTGGTTGGATGGGGCTTTGAGCAACCTGGTCTACAGGGAGATGTCCCTGCCCAGGGCAGGGGGGTTGCAACTCAGTGATATTTAAAGTCCCTTCCAGACAGTGCAATATCACCATAAAAACAGCAGCATACTAAGGGGGATCTGCTCAGAGATAGCTGACAGGAAATGCTCAGAGCAAGGAGATGTCATCACTAAATCACACCCTTCTCTGGGGTTTTACGAGCTCCAGATCAGGATTAAGAACTACAAGACCTTTTCATGAGAAGCACTGCATAGCATCATATACAAGATAACACATTGTAAGTGGAGCATTCACTGGATCTGGGACAGTGCTGGTCCAATTTACCCCTTCCTGCTGGTGATGATTCCAAGCCATCCTTCTCAAATCCAGAGAAGAACTCATAAAAGTGAACTTACAGGTGGGTGACTTGCTGGAGGAGCATCCAACCCTCCTCTAGCTCAGTGGGCCCAGGAGGGGTTTTTGTTAAGTAGAACAGCTTGAAAAGACAGGATGGAGAGTGTCTTCTCTTCAGACTAGAGCAGTAACAGGGAACTTTCTTCAAAGGTAAGAAATATGGATTTAAATCTATGGAACTAAGAAAACTAAACTCTGTTTTTTCACATGCTGGGCAAAAGTTCCAACTAGTGAGCTGCTGTACAAAGGGAAAGAGTGCTCATATTTTTCAGCTTTGTAAGAAGAGGGGGAAAAAAAGCCCAAATAAAAACTGTTGCTCCATTTTTACAGCCTATTTACAGATCTATTAGGCTCTTTGTGATAATAGGGACTCTATAAGATGTCTTAAGCTGAAATGTTGGAGCACTTAAAAGTTATTCTTCACTCTTGAAATTCTCACCTGAAAAGCCTGATTTTTGTAAATGGGGGAATAAAAATGGACAATTGTACACTATGCAGGGACACAAGAACAGAAAAGCAAGACATTCTTTCCTATTTTTCCTGGCACACACGGCCTTCAGGACTGAGATTTCTACCACAGTGTAGCAGCAAGAAAATAGGGGAGTTTTATTCAACCTGACAAATTGCAGAGTCTAGCAACAGGGAAAGACAGGAAACTTTTTTTTTTTTTTTTTTGTCTTTTCCTTTGCTTTGTTGGTATTTTTTTTTCCTCTAGATATTGGAAATGAACAGAGCTAAAGGAGAAGAAATGAGGCTTTGATCTCAAAGGTAAAAATCAGAGCACAGAGAATACACATATCACTAGGTCAGGGGAAGTGATGTCACATATAATAAGCAATGATACTGCTGGAAAAAAAAAAAAAAAAAGAAAACCAAAACAAACCCAAACCTTCAAAAATGCCTCCTACATATTAAATCAAGAGGTATGTTTGCATGGTAACTGCCTCCAAGCGAGCTTTTCTATTAAACTACTTTACGTGCAAGACTTCCAGATCATTTAAAAGGCAAGTGTTTAGGAAAATAGGGGCTTTCCAAGTGCCTGAAAAGATTGTCTGACTGATTGTCTTGTCTACAGGTTTTCTTTTAAAGCTATTTTAAGTATATGATCCTATCCCAGCTATTTAACTCGGGAACCTGTCAATTACACGCTGCCTAATTGACCTCTGGGATATTGTACGATCACAAGCCACAAAGCATAGGAAGAAAAAATGTGAAGAAAGGGGTTTCTGATGGGATTTTCTTCTTCAAACCCAATTTGAAAAGGGCAAATTTCAGATTGCCCAACCCCACTGAGACTTAGGGACTAAACTGGGACAATCACCAACCCCCCCGCAAAAAAACAAAACAAAACAAAACAAACAAAAAACCCAACACAACAACAAAAAAAAACCAACAAAAACACCAAGCCACTAATTTTTTCTTCCCATTTTGAAAGGTCTTTAATACCAGTTACTTCCTGGGGCTGATAGCAAGGTCTGAGGGTGGCAAGAGAACAATGAAGATTGATAAAGGGAAACAGATGAGTCAGTTTTTGTACTGCTGAGCTAATAAATGAATGAATGAATGACTGTGACAGCTCCTTCAGAGACACATTGCAGTCCTGCTTTCTCTTGTTCGATTTGCTTTCTTCACAGAGAAAATATGGGATGCCAAACAGATTTAGGGACTAAATAAGGGATAATACCACTGGAATCAATTTTACAAAAGGCTGGAAAGAAACTGTGTATTTCACAACAGTTGGACTGTGGTTCTGAGCCAAAGCCCCCTGAGGTTAAGTGAAAACCTCCCTGATTTCAGCAGGCTGTGTCAGAACCTAAACCACCATGTTTTACAGAAACAAGAGTGACAGTATCTATCTTAATATTCATTAAATGAATTTAAACTACCTATTTGCAGATCAAGGGAGGTTCTTCTCCCCCTTTTCCCTAATGAGACCTCACCTGGAGTACTGCGTCCAGATCTGGGCTCCCCAGTTCAAGAGGGACAGAGATCTACTTGAGAGAGTCCAATGGAGGCTATGAGGATGATGAAGAGGCTGGAACATCTCTCTTAGGAGGAAAGGCTGAGAGCCCTGGGGCTGTTTAGTCTGGAGAGGAGAAGACTGAGAGGGGATCTAATTAATGTCTATAAATACACAAGGGCTGTGTGTCAAGAAGGCAGGGACAGCCTCTTTCCACTTGTGCCTTGTGATAGGATGAGGGGCAATGGATTCAAGCTTGAGCAGTGTGAGTTCCACCTCAACATGAGGAAGAACTTCTTTACTGTAAGAGTTGTAGAGCACTGGAATAGATTCCCCAGGGAAGTTTTGGAGTCTTCTCTGGAGACTTTCAAGACCAGTTTGGATGCATTTCTGCCTGATCTGCCCTAGTGTTGTCCTGCTCTGGCAGGGGGTTGGACTCAACGGTCTTCAGAGGTCGCTTCCAACCCCTAACATCCTGTGATTCTGTGATTTAATCACAGTGGATTTACATTGCCTCCGTGTTCATTGATTGACTGCGTAAACAAGCAGGACCTCAGCTGGCGTAAAGCCTCAGGACTCCACCAACTCCAGTGGAGCTATCACAGTTTGTCAGCAGGGAGATCCTAACCAAAGAAAAAGGAGAAGGGACTTCATGCAGTATATGACCATCCATACTCTAAAATAGTGTGAAATATAACTGAGTGAATTCTTAATTTCAGCTGATGAGCAGTTACTCCAAGGAAAAAAAAAGCACTTAACTACATTATGCTTACGTAGCAGGTGGCTTGCAATTATGACCATCCCAAAATGTTCTCAGAACTATACCTGGTACCCTCTTTGATAATTAAGGGCTAATTGAGTGTTAATTCTACTGACCTTATTTGCAGAACCTCTTCCATCCTGGGAGCATTAGTGACTGTCAGGCAGCACACTCCACATAGCTGTCTACCGAAGGTTTTTCTTTTTAGTGATTTTTTTTTTCCTTTTACCTGAGGCATTTCAGTCATGTAACTTCAGCAATCAATTTTGGCCCAAAGCAGCACAGGCCTCAGTCACAGAGAAACAAGTATTTGCATGTAAGCTTGCTATTAAAGCACTGGAGAGAAGAGTAAGTCCACAAAAGCTTAAGAAATGCGAATCTGAGCTGAATCATCACACAGTCAGCCAAATTACTGGCCCTGTAATTAGCCTTTTTGGAGGTCTCTCAAATTGTTAATCCCTTTGCTGGTTATAATTGCTTTATTGAATCTAAACTAATCCAATGTTTTAAGAAATAATCATGCAATTCTAGTGGCTATATAAAATAAAATAAAATAAATAAATAAATATGGAAACTACTTTGCTTGAGCACTAATTTAGATTAGACTCTGCTGAAGCAATTAGTCTTGGGAAAGGTATTTTTTGCAAAAATTTGTTGGAGGAAGGTTGAGTTTGGGGGCTGGGGGAGTTAATATTTTATTTACACAGTGGATGCAAAGCAGTTGTATTTAAAAATTCACTAGACTGGGAGTATTCACTGCATATGGAGAGGGAGTCTGTGCCAAATCAGTACTGGATCCATGCCAGGAAAGAGAGCCGGGGGTTAGACATCTGTAAAGTGTTGGATGGGATGGAAGACAAACTTAAAACACTTCTGTTCATTACACACCTAAGCTATTTCCTAGTCATTCATCCAGATCTGAATTTCCAGACCAAAATCACTGTATATAAAGATGGACATTTGCATATTTTGCAGTACACACAAACTTTATTGGATCCCAGAAGGACTAACTTAACCTGAACATATAACACTGAAATACCCAAGGGTAATCAGGTCTTATCTGACCCAGTCTGGGATAGAAAAAAAATAAATATATATATATCATCCAGGTGTCTGGGACTTCCAACAGTACCTGGAATTACCTCATTATCGTACAGCACTAGTCTCATCAGATAAAGAAAAGGGGGGGGGGGGAGGACATGGAAATACAAGAAGGGGAGCAGATAAAAGGGAACTAGGGAGAAGAAAAAACAAGTTGAGTTTTAATTGAGCTTGGAGAGGAAGCAGGAGAAAAACATAGTTGGTTGGGTTATGATTTATTCTCTCTAGTGATCTATGTTTGCATTGGATTGAATTGTGCTCCCATTCCTAATATATATTTTATACCTTGTTTATCAAGCGTGAAGTTAGGGATGAACAAGTTCAAGTTGTGGGCAGAATATGACACCAATTTAGAGCCAATCTCGTCAGACATTACTTGGTAAAGCCCAGTGAGGATGTTAGCATCTTCCAAGCTGTTACTGCTGATTCTACTCTGAGCCCTGTCTCAAGGAGTAAGTTGTTTGGGTAGGTTACAATAAACATTTAAATGCATTACACTTTATGTTACCCCTTATATGTATAACGTGCAACCTTGATATCCAGTGCTTCACCAAGAAATCATCACTGACTGAGAACAAGAAGATCTGAAGTTAAATTTGGAAAAACAAGAAGAGAATTTGAGGTTAAATTTCGAAAATGAAAGAGGAAAGAAGATCAGAGCTGGATATATAAACCAATGGAAATACAACCCTCTTTTTCCACCCACTCTCTGCAAGTAACAAGAGATGTCCAAGCTTGGAGGGGTAGCAGGAGAGAACCAACACAATGAACAGAGATTACTGGTAGCAAGTCTCTGAGGATTCATAAATAATTTGAACTGTTGACATGTGCTTTGCACTTTGATTCCTATTTGTGGAATACTTTGTTAACTTTAAAACAATTTTTAAAGATTACGTGTTTACATAGACATGTTAAGTTCCATATTCATACGTACAGATAACACAGGGTCATTTTTTTTTACAAACTACTTTTTGAATCGTTCAGGTTCCAACAGTATACATGAGTATTTAGAATATCATCACAATTAGGTCCAATAAAAATGAAAGGGGTGATTCAAACTAGCCCAATGTACTTAAGTGTCCAGTTACCCTTGGGAAAGCAAGTGTGTGCTAAAATGTCATCTTTGAATTAGAGCTCTGTATCTCTTACACACAGCTGAAAAGCTGCCACTTCAGCAATGAAGCATGACAGCTGCTCAGAAGCACACTGTGATTCTACATGCTATTCTCTGCCCTTGGTTGTGATACTCTCCATAATGCTGAACTTACAGAGGATTTAGTCAAACATATTTTAACTTGTACACAGAGGATAATTTTATATATCAAATGATCCATCTCTATAACACACTTTTCCATGATCACCCAATTCATAACTCTATAGACAAACAGCAAAAAAGAACCCTATCAGGTTCATCTGCATGTATGCCTCAAAGTCCATGTATGTACTACTTTGATGTCATTAACATGAGGCCAATTATTTTAGTTCTTCTTCACATTTAATATAGAAAAGGAAAAAAACCCAAAACACTAGTGAATCAATAAGCTGTCTACAGGCAACTATAGGTAGTTAGATATATTCTTCCCTACTATTTTAGTATTACTTTACAGGGAACCAAAAGTATTTACGTTAAAAGAGAAGCCATCAACATCCCTATTATTTCTCCTTCTAGAATATCAGTCCTCATGTCTCATTTACTTCAAGTTGTAATTTACTTCTGGAACAGCAATGTGGCCTGGTGGCCAGGAAGGCCAATGGTGTCCTGCAGGGCATAAAGAAGAGTGTGGCCAGCAGGTCGAGGGAGGTTCTGCTGCCCCTCTACTCTGCATTTGTGAGACCACAGCTGGAGGATTGTGTCCAGTTCTGGGCTCCCCAGTTCAAGAGGGACAGGGAAATACTGGAGAGAGTCC
>JANHGN010015962.1:0-15689 GCA_024605025.1 Megaceryle maxima
AAATGGCTCAATGGAGACTTTTATTTATGCATTAAAAATAAATAAATAAATAAATAAATAAAAATTATAAAAAAATTGAAGTCATTACGATCCTAACTGAAATTTAAGAAGTACAGTGGTGTAACTTGTCTTTAAAATTCTTCTTATTTTATATACTACTTGAATTTTCTTGAAGGAATATTTTCCTTTCAACTGCTTCCTCCAAATCTCAAATATTGTACTAATTAAAAATTTTCACACACAAAAAAAATAGAAGGTTTTATACTCCTCATTACTTTAAAACACTACTTAATTTATTTCTTATCATTGATACACTTCTCTGGAGAGATTATACTAGCTTTTTAGAATTGTTAGATTCAAAACTGTTGTCATAAAATACTGTGATGAAGGCTGATCAGTGTATAAATCCAGTGCCAAATGATCTGTACAGTTGAAAAATATAAATAATATGTTGAGAACTGTCTTGGACTACTAAATGCAGTACTGTCTACAGAGGAGTTAGTCTGAGATACCTAGAATCCCTTCCTTTTCTTTTGGAAGCTCAAGTATTATGTGTCTATTTGCCTGCTTGCCTATCAAAAATTATTATTATAAAATTAAAACCGTAACTGCTTGCCATTCTGCCTATTTTCCCTGATTAGTCTGAAGATTTCACTATGAAATAATAAAATCAACAATATTTAAAATCATTCAGAGGCATATTTCAACTTTTTTTTTTTTTTTTTTTTTTTTTGTTACTCACAAATGAAAAGCATACTGATTGCTGCATTTTTGGGGTTATGAAATTAAAGAACAGAGTTTGAATACCTCTTAATTTTCTCATTCTTAGATTATACTACATTCTAACTAAAAGAGTGTGACTTCATAAACTGTGCATGCTCTAAACTTTCAGTGCACTGTTAACCAACATTAGTGAAATAATTAATTGAGAAGATAGCAGTATGGCAAATGGGGAATGAGTAGGAACTCAAACAGGATTTGATCTACAGGGGCCTCTCTTTATCCTGGCTAATCAAAGGAGGAAGCTATCAGTCAGCTTTAAACAAGCTAGGAGATATGCAGTATGAGACAATGGTAAAGGAGGCTTCAAGCTCATGAAGTCATGATGTAGTTATCCAAATTTTCTATTACATAAATTATCTATATAGTGTCCCATTATACAGTCAAGAAAATCTTCTATTAGCAATTCACTTCTACACCATAGCTGAATTTAAAATGGTAAATGAAGTATGGTAAATGTGAAGCCTTGCAATCCATCTGTGGGTTGCTGGTGTGAATGTTGTTCCTCTATCTTGCCTTCACACGTGTTTCCTGAACAAAGTAATGTGATATTGTTGTTGTTCTTCCCAATTCTTTATGTATCTATTTTGAGAAAATGGTAAGAAAATTGAGTTTAGCATCTTAACTTTTTTGTTCTGGTTGAAATTTCTTAATTTGATCTATTGCTTTTCTAACAGAATTATGATGGTCATTAATGGCTCCACATTTTTTCAAAAATGTCACCACCCAGAGAGGTTCATTACCTTTAGTGAAAATGAAGATGCGAAAAGAACAAACTTGCCAACAAAGCTGGATCTACAAAACACGGACAAGCCAGCTTTGTTAAAACTTCACAACTGTACAATATACATGTCTGTAAAATTTTAATGTTAATAGATGCACTTTAGACAGTGGTTTAAATGTAATCCAATGAAGAATCTTTAGGCCATGCATATCAGATGCTCAGCAGAATGAAGAGGGCTACAAATTAATTACACTAAATGGATTCAAGGGCAGATGAAGTAAGTTTTGTTTTCACCTCACCTGACTGTTTTCAAAGAATATTCAGTGATGTTAAGCGAAAAGGATTCTGGTCAGGGCTTTCTCAATGATTCATACATTTTCTATATTGCAGAATCTAAACAACATGATTAATGTAGTTCACAGAATCATCTACTCTTATTAAGAACATCTGAAGGTGCTTACTTTTTAAAAAACAAAGGTAGAAAATGGCATACAAGTTGAACATAACAAAGTGATGTTCATAAAATGTAGTTCTGAAGCAGTTTGTTCTTTGTTACTGACTGCAGCTGTATACTACCAGGTTCTCCTCTTGTCCTCCCAAGAAGGGTGACCTGTTCAAACTATGTTTGTCTTTATCAAGCCTAGCAAACACTTTATGCATTGGTGTTAATACTAATAGCACAGGCACACAGAACTGGAAGGTATCACTTTGGTCAATGAAGTTAGTCTTTGTCACTCACAGAAACTACATCTTCCATTTTCATTAATAACTAAGAAAGCTTCATCAGTCAGACTTTTTAGCCAACTTACCCAGTTTCTGTGCTGGTTCAGAATTTACCTGTTGTGATATTTAACAAACAGTCCCTAATCCACTGTGGAAACATATTCAGAATGTGTTCATAGTCACTCACTGACATAACACTTCATTTGAATAATTGGGCTTCTTCACTCTGATGCATTTCTAGTCTACCTTTCCCTCCCTTCCTTCTGTCTTCATCTTGACATCTCTGTGATGGGCTTATGAGTTACTTATCTATTTAACACATATAGCATTGAATACCTTTTCGTGTGGTAGTAGCTCATCCCTCTACTCTTGCCAGTTTCAGTCACTGGCATCATTGTGAAGCTGCACTTTTTTCAAGGTTTTAAGTTTCTTGATTCAAAATACACAAGGCTAGAAGGCATCATTGCATCATCTAGTCTGTATTGTATACCACAGGCCATTACATTTCAGATAACTTCCACTGAGCTTGATAATCTGCATTTGTATAAGGATCATTGGCTAATACTTTTCTCCCACGAAATAAAATCCTAACTAAAAGATACTAGAAGACAAAGAATCTATCACTTTCTTTGTTGCTTGTTACCAGGGTTAATAATCTCACTATTTAAATTCTGCTTTACTTCTCATTTGAATTATTCTGACTTAAGCAGCTAGGCACTGATTTTTTTTTTACACCTTTCTGTTCTAATTTAAAGACGCCTATAATATCTATATTTTTATGCCTTGAATTAACACATATAATTAATGAATCAAAGAAAGGATGTACAACTTAATTCAAAAGGTACTTACATAAGAATAAGCTGCTAAAGACTTTTATCCAAAAGTCTGATTATATCAGTTTTAGAGGTAAAAAAATAGGATCCCCAACACCTTCAGCTCTTTACTGGGGAGGACAGATGCACTGACCTAGAACAGAAAACCATCCCTAGCCATCAACCACACACAACATTTGTTGCAATTTTACTCAATGTGTTCCATTTTACATAATTTTAATTTTTTTGTTATCTGTAAAGATCAGACCTTAAAGAATCAAAATAAACAAATAAGACTTGCAATATTTTTATAAGAGCTTCCTTCTATGAGAATGAAAAAAAAAATGCAGGAAAAGGTTCTACTTGCTTTATATTTTTATGTTCATTTATAAGTTTATCCGTATTGCCATATTAGTTAAGGTCCACCTAAGGGATCAGATAGTCCTTGCATTAACTTTTAGTCAGGCTTCTCAGCACTGGAAAGAACCAGGTAGGTGTCTTCACAGGCACATTTATGTTCACATTCAGCAGCTGCAGGTAGTTTGGCTAAATTAAACTGCTCAGCTATGACAACTTGAGGTTGACAACTCAAGCATCTGTGTTCCTAAGGGCAGTAACTAAGAGACAAACCAAGAAACAGAACTGCTGAACTTTTGGACTTGGACATACATACTATCCCTTTTATAAAAATTGTCCAAACCTAGGGGTATTGAAAGTTGGATAAGTTTTACTGGGAAGCTTTAACACTCATTGCGGAGTTTACCTTAAATAACAGGCCAATTAATTCTGAAAATCAATTGTTGCCTAAAATCTTTGCACAATAGAACCTCAGATATTGTGTGTACTCCACATGTTGCAAGTCTCAAAATACTGGTAGAAATATTTAGCAGTTTTGAATTATTCTTTTATCATAATTTCACTTGAAAATTTATTTAGTTATTATCAGTTCAAATAAAAAATTACTTGGAGGAAGAAGAAATTATGAAAACAGAGACAAATTCACTACTTGATACTGGCTGTATAATTATATGGATTAAAAATCAATGAAACAGGATAGGCGAAGTTATCAATACATTGTGGAATGGTTTAATAATTGCTATTCTGTATAGACAATCCTTCTGTCCTAATCTGACATTGTGCCACACTGCCGAAAGGGGTATATAAAATTTTTCTCTATCAGTTAATGGTTTTTACCTGTCAGTTTGCCTATACTTAATTCAAATATTGTTACCTCAAGTCCAAGTCCTGTAGAAAGAAGTTTTAAATTACAGGGTATGAAGACAGAGATTTCTTGCATGTGCTAACTTTCTCAAGATGTATCCTGACATTCTGTCACCAACTGCAGCTACTTGTTTTATTAAGAAGTCTCAATATTTTTCAAGCTAAAGCATATGAGATTTTTTGTTGTTGTTGTTTTTAGAATTTTCCAATTTTTTTTTCTTCATGATTCTATTACCTGTGTGATTGCTCACACAGAGAAGTCCTGCTGAGAAAATGTTCAATACCTGAAATGATAATATTGCAAACAGTTATGTGGAAAGTTAGCTTGATGTGATATTCTAGGTCTCAATGAGCCTTAACCAAGCATTCTTTGGGTTTCATTAGCAAAACTGTGTCACAGTGACAAAGCAATTGGGAAGGGATCTACCTTACAAGTCAAGCCAACATTATGTTCTAAGGTTTAGAGCTAGTGCAGAATCTCCTTTTCTGTACCTTGTACTCTTGGTACTAGAGCAGGACTTCTCACAACTTTAGATCTTTTTCCAATTCCACTCATTGTAATGCCTTCCATCACCATCACTCCTCTATCTACTGCCACACTAATTTCACAGCTGGAGCTCTGATTGTAATTGAGAATTTTATTTGAATCCTTTGCATGAGATCTGTTTTCACATCTTTACTTTTAACACTTAAAAAATGATACAGCTTGATTTACTGAGGAAGTACATGCTGCAGGAGTAATAATGAAATTAAAATATTCAGAACTAGTATTTCACATTCTGATATAAAATGACAAAAACATTTAATCCACCCATGTTTGATGGGTAGATTAAACATGCCTCATCAACCTAGACTACAGCTCACTGACCTCAAAATACTTTTCAAACTAAGAACAATTGGCAGTAGGACACACCATATCTGAAATCTGATGAATGCACATGTACTACCAGAAAAGTAGGCTTAGAATAACTGTGGCAGGTGTTTTGAGGGACAAGGCTAAATTAAGAGGCATTCAAATTTGACAAAATGAATGGAGAACACAGAGGTAGAGAACTGGATAATTTCCTTTCACTAAATATTTGTTACTAACAGAATACTTAACAAGAAGCCTCATTATTCAGCACTAATGTTGTGTTCAACAAAAAGGACATTGGTCAATATGTTCAAATATTGCAGTACAGTTACCTTTGTGCATTCTAAACCTGCCCATTTTACTTTTCATTTAGTAGTCAAGCCAAGTCAGACACTGGATGTGCTCAGAAGCACAACATTTTTCATTGATATTGGACTTCATCATGCATGCTGCTGCTGGGAAGATCTCTTTATTCAAAACTATTTGCTGTTCGGTGTTGTTTGCTCTTATAATAATTCCTTGTCTTTTAGACTTCTTTATTGCTTTGAACTTTTCTTTACAATTTTCACTTCCTGAATATTTCAGCTTATCCATTACTCATTTTCAATTAAGTATTCTAGCTCAACTAAAAGTAACATAAACTTAGACCTGAAAAAAAAAAATAACCGACCCTGTTAAAAAAATTCCTTTGGAGGAATCATTGACTACAAGATGTTTAAACAAATACTGAAGTACAGTAAATTTTATTCCACAGTACAGAGTATAAAATTAATAAAAAATGGTCCCACTGAAATCACAGTACTGGTGCCATAAGCTGTACATGTTTTTTTTTCAAATTATTTGAAACTGTATTACCCTTATATCAAGAACAAACTTGTTTTACACCATAGTATTCTATTAGATCCCCCCCCCCCCAGCCCCCAGTAAAGAAATGCCATTTAAAAGAATTGCCATATTATTTTCTCACTATCTGGAATTTTAGCAAGATTATTCTAACCCACTGCTATGAGAGTTGCATACAGTGAATACAGTTCATATCTGTGTGCCCACACAGCACACCTAGACTCTAAAAGAATGCTCAAAATGCTGTGAGTTTTGTGAGTAGATATTTGCAAATAACTTGCATATCAAAATAATTTAGAGTAGGTTGATATATTTATCTCTATATTTAACCCATCATACTAAATTTACTTAGGCTGAAATCACAACTATCTTTCTATGATTAGTTTGTTTCTCTATAACCACAGAGCATTTTGTTTAAAAGCGTGTTTTTTCAGTAGCTGTGCCGCATGAATTATGTCTTCATTTGGAAATCTTTTGTGAATTAGAAGAATGTAAAATTAAATCTGCTGCTTTCTACTTCTTATTGTATAATATGACTGTTGAACATACTATCACATGTTCCAACTTTAATGATTCTATGATTCTATGATTATGCAGTGCATGATACAGTTAGGATAATGAAGGGTTTTTACATTTTTCTTCATTTGCAACTGTCTGAGAAAACTGTAAGAGATATTAAATGTATTTATCTTTTAAGATATGGACTAAATAAAATATAACCCTAGTACACTTCTACTCTGTGACAATCTAGAGAAAATTAGACAATAAGGTGAGAACATATGGCAATGTTCTTCCTTTAGATTTTTTTCTCTTATTTATTTTCTATGGAAAGTTTTCTGAAAGGAATCTGATACCTGAACTGCAAAGATTTTCTAGCATCTGTATAGATGAAAAAGAAAGATAATCAGAATTTGTGTGTCCTTTTGCCACAACATTGACTCTTTTAATTTTGGATCTAAATTCTTAACGATGTAGGTTCAACAAAGTCATTGAGAACCTGACATCATTTTTAATATTCTGAAAAATTATTCTAGATGGATATATAAGCTTTATGAAAGAGCCATGCCTCCAGTCAGTACCTGGAGAGCTTATCTTACTTTCTATGGTAGAAGAACTCTTTTTTGTTTTCTGACAAAGTGATCTGACATTCTATGAACAGCAGATATCTTAAATCAGAAAATTCAATATTTCAATTAAGTAAGAGTTGAAAATGTAAAAGACAACAAAAAAGCCAGTAACAGATTTAAGCTGTTCATTATGTCATTTAGCAGTAGTAGAAAGCACTGTATATTACTATTACTAAAATTATAAAACATAGAACTAATAAAATAAATATAATAAAGAATGCAAAAATTTAAAAGAAATTCTAAAACTAAGTACTGTGTAGAGGAAAAAAATACTTTAACTTTTAATGAAAAGTTTAATTTAGAAAATTCTAGAATCTCAAATTTCATCTCGGTTAGCCTAATCTCACAGACACTAACAGTGTGATTGAAACAACACATTCCAATGGAAAGTATTCTGACAAATAACTTTAATTTACTCTAATAATTTTTGATCACTGTTACTTTCTCACAATCTATTACACTCACTTGAAGGTTTGTGATTTAAATTGAACAGTAAACTTTTCATTGCAGAGGCTGTGTCTACCAGCCTGTGCAGAACACTTCTGTGGTTTCCTCCTAATTGAAATTCCTGACAAGGCTGTGTCATATTGATATTGATAATATTAACTTTACATAACTCACATGTAGTTCATATGTTTTTATAATTAAAATCTGTAAGATTATGATTGAAATGCTACTATTATTTTAACAAAGGCTGAAATTAAGAAGCACTACTCACTGGAAAAATAACACTTGTTCCAAGTGACAGTGTCTCTCATTCTCTCTGTATGAGAATTTGCATGATAAAAGCAAATGATGAATGGACATGGGATTGAAATGTTTGGGAGAGGAGCCTGTGACAGTTCCTTTGAAGCTTTAAGATTTTATAATGTAAATAAGTATTTAGGGGATTATTAATATTCACATATTTTACCCCAAAGGCTTTCTGTAAGGTCAACTTTTAAGGTCAACTTTTAAGCAGTTGAAGTATGAAGAAAGAATTGTGAAATGTGTGTGTGAACATGTTCAAAGAATTTAGAGAATATTTTCATTTGAATTTTCATTTGATATAATATATACCAATTTAATGTATATAGTTAGTCTCCATCAGGTCTATATAACATAGGCCCTGAACATTCAAGAATTTAAGGAATTCTGAAGATTTTTTTGATATATTCATTTGGTTCCAGAATATCACAAAAGAAAATCAGACAAGTCTAAGAAAAAGAGCTTTAAAAACAGTCAGGGCACTATTTTGTTATGGCCACCAGCAAAGGCAACTTATTCCTCAGAAGTATAGATAGAAGTTCAGTCTGAAAACCAGTCTACTTCTTCAGATGTCTAAATGCATTATAGATGTCTCAAAGCACACATTTTTAAAGTCACAAGCTGAGACAAATGACCAGAACTCTATTTTCCACTGAAATTATTAATACTATGATGTAATGTCCTCACTATGTATAATAGCTCTGTGAGACTTGCTAACTTTTTTTTATTTGTTGCACAGATTATCAAAATGTTGAAAAACTCTTCTTGTTTATAAAAATAAGTTCTGTGGAAAACTAAACATTGTATTTTAGATAGAAAGCAATTATACCTACCTTTTTTTTTATATATATATATACACCTGTATTTACCTGAATTTTTAATTTCACAACAAATAAGTAGATCTCTTCAAAATGTTTGTGCAGGTGTACTGGATTCCAGGTCTTTCTGTGATACTCTTATCACTGAATTTTCATGAATGAACATGTAACCATTGCTTTATTAACTATTACATCTTCAGTCAGAATTTTGACTATTTGACAAGCATGGACATCGACCCTAACTAATGAATTCAGTAATGTCCATTCATATATTACTGGCTTATTCATACATTATGCTGAAGCTACAGAAAGCCATTAAAAGGTGCTTGTCATCTGTAATCATAATTTTTTATTTCCCCTAGAAATCTAATTCAATTACACCTGTCAAGAATAAATCAAGAATAATTTCTGCAAAATTAATATTCCTTTGTTTCATTCCCTGTGCCTTAAGGAATCTTTATTGCCCTTTTGTCTGCATTTCAAGAAACTACTTCATAAGGAGGAAATTACAAAGGGCATAGCAGGAAAATGAAAGAAAAAATGTTGGATAGTGCTCCTTCTTGAGATAAGTTAGTTCATAAAGCTGAATTATTCAAACACCAATAAAGTCACACCTAGGGAAGTGCAAAGTTGCTTATCATAAGGAGAAAGAAGGAAATAATTTGATCTATTTACAAACATGTATAATGCAGCCATTCACTTAGTTCTGCAAACATTTTCTTATCAAATTGCTTGACTGTATTTATACATTGCTTATATAGCAATTTTCCTTTAGTATTTGTCAAACACTCCAAATTGCTATAAATGCACTCTCTCTGTCTTGGTTATGTAGAGAAGCAACAGCACCACAGTAATGCCAAAGGCATATGGTTCCTTAGAGTTTTTAAATAATAAGGTTAGAAGTATAAGTGGGCATTTTTGTGCTAATCTGCTAGATTAGCACACAATTAAAATGCAAACATGGTGATATGAAGAAAATTCTGAATTTGAAATGCCGAAATTATAATATGAAAAAACCACTATTAACATATAATAGGAAAAGACAGTTTTCATTATCTAAAGAAGTAACCTCTCCAGGAAGCTGAAATTAGAAATTAATCTTGAGCTGCTGCTTCTAAGACTCTACTACATTTCTTGAGAACATTTATTTGAAAATATGAGTATATAAATAATTTTTGCAGCATGCATCAATTAAGCAAAAAACCCACAGTGAAAATGCACAATTTTCTTCCATGGAAGACACAATTTTTTTCCAGGTACTGGGAAAATGTGCTGATAGCAACAGTGAAAGCAACACCTTGAGTCCAAAGGGTAGAATATCAGTCATTTATGTTACTAAGAACCATCCATTCAAGGAGCTGATAATTGCATAGAAATTGTTATAATTGCTCCATAGAAATATTTATATAAGAAAAACTAGTGTTCTTTCTATTTCAAAAATGCTTGAAATATTTTTACATGCAAGAAAAACACAGAGGAACAAGAAGAACCTCTCCTGTTTCTGGCTGGATGATTAAGAATGTCACTCCCGTTTTCATTGCTCTATTGTTAAGAACACAGATTTCCAAACAAATTATGAGGATGAGATAGCTTAGAGCATCTCAGATGGCACTGGACACCTGTCTTCAGGCAACTGAAACAAGCCTCCATTGTTTGTGACAGCTGAAACCTCTCTACACTTACATGACTGTGTTTACTTACATGACTGTGTGGGTCTTGACTGAGTTGCCCCCACCTAGGTGGATCATGACATTTGAGAAATGTTGAGAGATCATGGGTGTCCTCTAATTACTGTGTCACACTTGTGTGGATGTCTTGGATACTCTGAAGACTCTTAAAGAGCATTGACATCAACCTGTTGGACCACTTTGGGTGGTACACAGCTATATATTTAGGGCAGAGGTAGAAAGTTCTATATATGGACCTAAATATATAGTCTTAATTTGGAATTGTATCCCATCCTTAATATACAGTTTATTTGTATCTATGTACATATATTATATAGAAAAATATAAATATGGAGACCAGTGATGATTGGTGTTCCTCAGGGGTCAGTACTGGGACCAGTGGGGTTTAACATCTTAGCATCATGGATTGAGTGCACCTTCAGCAAGTTTGCGGGTGACACCAGTGTGGTCCAGTTAACATGCTGGAGGGAAGGGATACCATTCACAGGGACCTCAACAGACTTGAGTGGTGGGCTCACTCAAGCCTTGTGAAGTTCCACAAAGAGAGGTGCAAAGTCCTGCACCTGGGTCAGGGCAATCCCAAGCACAAATACAAGCAGGACAATGAGTAGATTGAGAGCAGCCCTGTGCAGAAGGACTTAGGGATGTTGGTGGATGAAAAAGTGACTATGAGCTGGCAATGTGCACTCAGCCCAGAAAACCAACTGCATCCTGGGCTGCCTCAAACAAAGCACGGCTAGCAGGTCAAGGGCTGTGATTCTCCCCCTCTAGTCCACTCTCATGAGACCCCACCTGGAGTACTGCATTCAGCTCTGTGGCCACCAGAGTAAGAATGACATTGACTGTCTCAAGCAGGTCCATAAGAGAGCCACCTAGAACCAGTTGCTCAGGACCATGGTTTTGCAATATCTCCAATGATGATGACTCCACAACAACTCTGGGCAGCCCAAGGCTAGTGGTTACTGCTTTGTCACCCTCTCAGTAAAAAAATGTTTCCCGATATCTAGACGGAACCTCGTGTGTTTCAGTTTGCACACATGGCCTCCGATCCTCTCACCAGGCACCACTAGTCACTTGGCTTTATCTTCTTTATACCTTCCTTTCAGGTACTTACATACATTGATGAGATCCTCCCTGAGCCTTCTGTTCTCCAAGCTGAACAGTCTCATCTTTCGCAACTTCCCCAGTACTGAGTTGAAGGGAAGGATCACATCCCTTGGCCTCCTGGAAACACTACTTCTGATGCTGAATCCCAGCATCTGCTGTTAGCCACCTCTGTTGCAAAGGCACATTGTTGGCTCATATTAAGACCAAGCTAAGGTTAAAAAGTAGAAGGTTTTGTGTGTGTCATGAACAAGACAAAGTCTAAGAGTAAATTTTATCCATTAATGATCACATTTACATATTTCTGTTCTATATTTATGAAAATGTCAGATGGAATATATTAGATTATTTGAAAAACAGGAAATTATTTCGTCCCTGAAAATTGGGTTAATGTTGCACAGCATGTGCTAAAATTTCACATTTTTAAATCAAAGGGTCTAAATAATTTGTTACAAAATATCTGACCAGTGAACATTCTGCACTATTACATTGATTTTCTGTAAGTCTTGGAACACTGGGGCAGTTCTCCAGAGACTGAAGGAAAGATGATGTGAAAATATTCAAGTAGTGTGAGTTGGATGACCTGGGTGATGTTAGGCCTGTCAGTCTGACATTGATCTCTGGCAAAGTAATGGAAAGAGGCTGATAGAGCACTTGATTAATAAAGAAGTAAAGGAGGTGAAAACAATTAATGCAAATCAAAATGGGCTTATGGAAAATAAATCTCATCAAACTGACTTGATAACTCTTTCAACAACACTACCAGTTTCGTTGATAATTAAAATGGGACTGACGTAATAATATACCCATTGCATCATAAGTTTTCATCTTGATATTGTACCACACTGTGTCTAATAAGGAAGGATACACAGTGTCATACACAATGAAGAGATGAAAAGCTGCCTAAGTGGAAGGTTACAAAATTAACTGAGAGTCAAAAAAAATCATGTAGCAGGCAAGTTTCTAGCAGGATACTGTTGGATTTGATATTTTTTTCCATTTTACTGTTGCTTGTTATCCATGTCTGATAGGAAAGCATTATTCTTCATTGACTATGCTGATAAGAGGATGGCTGAAATAACTGAATAAGACTATTTATTGATAATATAAAGTCTGATTTTTTTTTCAATAATTGTGTCAACATAACGAAAAATGTTAAGTACAGCTAAGTATATGGCCACAAATATATGAATGAAAAATTAGGCTGTATTTGCAGCAGGGTGGACACTATCATGTCTCATGGTAAATTGCATAATTAGTTGAGAATAAACTTTCACTGTGATGCTGTAACTCATAGGAATAATAAAATCTATCGATATATAGTTAAAACAATTGTGATCTAATGTGTTTGGAAAATCTCCATACTTTCTTACCTCAGTTCTTAGACTGGTGTAATTTTAAGTCAGTAACATCTAGTTTTGGGGAACAGGTTAAAAGAAGAACAACAAAATTAGAGAAAGGATTGGAGAAAATTTCTGATATGGAAATAGACTAAGAATCCTCTCAAAAAATTAAGATAAATCTTATGATGTTAGTAACTGAGTTTTATAGAGGGGACAGATGATTGGCAAGAGAAGTTTCTTCAATCTGACAGAAAATTTCATAACACCTGATGGTTGTATTTGCAACTAGATATATTCAAATTGCAAATAAGATAATTTTCAGAGTATGAGATGCATTTCAAACAAGTGATCAGCATTTGCTGTTCTTAAACTCTTTAATGCAGGTTGGTTCCCCCCTGCTGCTTTAACTCAAGGAGCAATTAATTTGAAGTCTTACATTACACACAAAAAAAGCATGCTGGATGATTGAATGGGCTTTTCTGGCTGCAGTCCATGAATCTATAGCAACAGGGAGAGCTGACTCCTTTCGTCTACTTGCCAATAAATTGAATTAAGTCTGATCTGTATAGATAATGTTCACTAGCAGAATAATAATTGGATGGTATATGACTTTTTGATTAAATAATTATACTGATAAGATCTCTAGTGTAAATTCAACTATACACAGGGCCGCTTGGTCTTTTTTAAACCAAATAAACATACTGTTTTATATTTGAATTACTGGACTTTCATTTGGAGACTTTAAGGAAACTTAAAGTGACACAACTTTTATATTTATGCTGTGCTTAAAACTAATAATAAATGATGAACTGACTTGAATTTTATGATGGATCTTGACCAAGCTAATATCTTGGCCAAGCTGAGAAATATATTTTGACCAGATTTATCAGAAAATATTCTATGACAAGTTGTTCCATATACGCAGACTATCTTATGTATCAACACAGGAAAAGGGTTTCAGCAGTATAAAACGCATTTCTTAATGTGTTAGTTCATGTGGCAAATTTTTGCTAGGGGGAGGGCTACAGGGGGGCTTCTGTGAGAAGCTGCTAGAAGGTTCCCCTGTGTCCAACAGAGCCAATTCCAGAGAACTCCAGATGGACCCATTTCTGGCGAAGGCTAAGCTAATCATTGATAGTGGTAGTGCCTCTGAGATAACAAATTTGAGAAGGGGAAAAAAAAAGCCTTCTGCACAACAATGGCAACAGAGAGAGGAATGAGTATATATGAGAGAAACAACTCTGCAGACACCAAGGTCAGTCAAGAAGGAGGGGGAGGAGGTGCTCCAGGTGTGAGAGATTCCCTTGCAGCCTGTGGTGAAGACCATGGTGAGGCACAGGCTGTCCCATGGCAAGCAAAATTTTTAAAAAATAATCAATTCACCACTTCCCATTAGGAGGCAGGTGTTCAGCCATCTCTAGGAAAGCTGGCCTTCATTGCACATAACAAATTAATTGTGAGTACAAATGCTGTAACTCCAAATGTCTCCCCCTTCCTTCTTCTTCCCCCAGTGTTATATACCGAGCATGATGTCATATGGTCTGGAATATCCCTTTGGTCATTTGGGGTCATTTGTGTCAGCTGTGTCTCCTCCCAGCTTTTGTACACCCTCAGCGTATTTGCTGGTGGGGTGGGGTGGGGTGAGAAGCAGAAAAGGCCTTGACTCTGTATAAGTCTTCCTCAGCAATAATGTAAACATCCCTGTATTATCAACACTGTTTCCAGAACAAATCCAAAATACAGCCCATGCTAGATACTAATTAATTCTACCTTAGGCAGAACCAGTACATATATCTTAGCCAGAAAGCACCCCACAACCACAACAGGGATAGTTGAATGAGAAAGATCTTTGTCCTCTGTAGATGAAACTAGTTGTGAAAATGCTTGTCCATGAATCTGGTAGTAGAATTTGTAAGATAATCAAGTAACAAAAATATATCTCTAGTATATGCCAGAACAATATCTGCACTATGAAATATAGTCTGCGTACATGCACACACACATATATACATACATACACACATATTTACATGTACAGAAAAGCATGAATTAGGAAATTCCCATTTGTATTTCTCCATACAATATTGAAGAACAGATAAGAAATTATGATCTAGCTCTGCGTTGAGAAGAAAAGCAAACCTGGAATGCATTAGCACTCTGGATAATACACAAAATCATTTCCTTTCAGGTATCTTTTAAAAGAAAATTAGGAAAGAAGCATTTTAGCACACTAGCAAATCAAGAATCTGAGAAGAGCTACATAATTCAGGCTGCAACATAGCAGCACACGTGCAGGAGACAGAAAATATGTTAGATATGTCTCTCTGTTAGACATTTCATAAAACTTATTTGAGGCACCTTATTCCAAGCATACAGGATGATGTGAATGTTATTCTGAAACACTTACGTTTGGCCATTCAGTAAATAGGGCATTGAAACATCCAGTATAATATGATGAATCTCATTTGTAAAACCAATTATAATGTAAGTTAGCTGCCTGCAGTGATCCACTTTTTTTTTTTTTTTTTCTTTCTTAATGATCCATATGGTCTTCTGTTTATGGTTGATCGATTGTTTGGTTGTTTTTTTATAGTGGATTTGTAAAAAAAATAATTTTTTTTGGACAATTTAGATAAAATATATGATTTTGATTCAAAACTGATCCAAACATTAGTAAGAGATACACAGAAGTGTAGTAGGAGATCATGGAAAAGAGTTCTGACTGGAATTCCAAAGCCTAAGAACTACTCTTACACTCATCACTTTAGGAATCAGATTCAATACTGGTGCTACTTGCACAGAAATCTGTTAGACTCATGAAGAATGGTAGTATATTGCTCTGTAAGTCAATAGTTACTTCAGAAAAACACACAGGAATTAAAAAAAAAAAAAAAAAAAAAAAAGCA